>JARJLU010017466.1:0-28435 GCA_030272975.1 Sparidentex hasta
CTAATAGAAATGGGCTTTGGGAATGTATTTGTGAACTGGATAAACCTACTATATAAAGAACCCTGCTCGAAAGTTAGAGTTAATGGTCACTGTTCTAGCTTTTTTAGGATTGAACGAGGGGTGAGACAAAGGAGACTCACTGTCACCCATCTTACTTGCTATCAGTATCGAGCCTCTGGCAGAGACAATACGCCAAAATGCTCAAATTCAAGGGATAACAGATGAAGGAGGCTCAATTCATAAACTAGCTCTGTTCGCGGATGACATTTTACTTTTTGTAAAAAATCCATTCTCTTCCATTCCTGCACTTATGAAAACCTTGCATGAATACGGATCAGTGTCCGGATATAAAATTAATGAAAATAAATCAGAAGCCATGATGATTTCAGGCACCTGGCCTACGCAACTGAATAATAGTGTCTCCTTTCGCTGGTCTAAACAAGGATTTAGGTATTTGGGAATAATTATTACCCCTAATCCCACCCAACTATTTGAGGCAAATTACAACAAATTAATTAAACAAATGAAAAATGATGTGGCACGGTGGGAAATTGTGCCACTGTCCCTCATAGGAAGAATAGAGACGGTAAAAATGAATCTACTACCGAGACTTCTCTTCTTGTTTCAATCCCTCCCTATTAGAGTACCAGTTACCACATTAAAAATGTTAGATAGATTAGTTTCAACATTTATATGGCAAAAAAAGAGACCAAGGATAAGATTGAAATCTCTTCACCTACCTAAAGGAAAGGGAGGTTTAGGTTTACCAAATCTCAAAAGCTATTACTGGGCTGCACAGATAAGTGCTATAGTGGCATGGATCAGAAATGACCAGTAGACAATATGGACTAAGATGGAGCAAGATTCTGTAAAGGATGTCTCCTTAGCAGTACTCCCTTTCATAGATGTAAAGTCCGTTAATAAAATCAAAATAAAGAACGAATGGATAAAACACACCTTAAAAGTCTGGACAACTGTGGAGAAAATGCTTAAGGGACCGAAGTCGATCTCAAGGGCCCTATTGATTGTAGGAAATATAGATTTCCCGCCCTCCCTATGGGACAGTGGGTTCAGAAGGTGGGCAGACAAAGGTCTCAGTACAATTAATCAACTTTTTATAGGAATGGAATTTAAATCATTCTCTCAACTTCAGGAGCAATTTGGCCTCTCATCAAAAGATTTTCACAGATATCTTCAGATCAGGCATTATGTCACAAGTCACAAGGAAAAGGACATGGTCAGAGATAACCCCAATGAAATAGAAGAGTACTTAATCAACATTTTGGAGAAACAACACCCAACAAAAAAACATCTATCTAACATATACAAAAGACTAGTAATGGATGCTTATCAAAACACGGAATATATTAAAGAAAAATGGGAACTAGAAATGAATGTTATAATTGAAGACTCTGAATGGAATGACGTGTGGGCAGGATGCCATAAGGGTATTAATAGTCAATTATGGAAAGAATTTGATTGGAAGGTAAAGATTAGATTTTTTAATACTCCCCTTATTATTTCTATGTACGTGAAGAATTCCAGTGCAGCATTATGCTGGCGAAATTGTGGTAATACTGGAGACACCACACACATTTTCTGGGATTGCCCAGTTCTGAGTGGGTTCTGGGATGACATCAAAAGGGAGATTGATACTATGTTGGGGATAGATGTTGCTCTGGATCCAAAACTGTTTTTATTAGGAATTATTCTGAAAGATGTATACAATGCTGAGCAACGATATGTACTGCGGATTCTTCTGCTTGTTGCGAAGAAAATGATAACAGTAAACTGGAGAGATGTGAAACCTCCAACCATAGGTCAATGGTCCCAGAGACTGAAAAATGTATACACAATGGAGGCTTCTGGGGTTGGAATTTTGACTACCTGTTTGTCCATTCATTTGTTTTTGCTTTTTTTTATGGCAGCTGGTCTCGATACGTATGCTTAGTGATATGTTGTATGATGTGTCAGGAATTGTCTTGTTTTGTTAAGTGAATTGCCTTGTCTTGCTAAGTGCTTTGAAAAATAATGAAAAAGTTTAAATAAAAAGTAAAAAAAACAAAAAAAAAAACAAAAAAAAAGTCAGCGGCTCAGCAAATGCTGCACCCGTAGTTTTGCCTTTCCTGTTAAATCATTAATTCTCTAGCCACATTGTTTTCACGTTCATACAGTACAGATGACAAACAAACAGCTGAAGCATAATATTGATCATCTCATGATATGATAGCATTGCTCATCATTAAACATGCTCTGTATAGGAATTACACTCTCATGTCAAATACTGTATGCCCATGATACAGTAAGAACAGCTAATTTCACTTTCAGTAATGATTCAGCTTCCACCATTACTGCTCTGCCTGATGGATAGACAAACCATAGCAACTGGTTTCCATACATATTACTTAGGGTCATTACAATTCACTAAGTCTTCTCGGGGGATCCCATCAGTCTTCCATGACCCATCATGGACCCATCATGCACCAGTTAGGGCCCTGCCATGGAGGAACAGGCACTTTTAAGCTTCATCTCTAGCCTCTGACAAGAGTTAATTAATCTAGATGCTCATGTTTTTAAACACACAGTACACAAAGCCTTGTAATCATATATAATTGTATTTACTGCATGTTAAACATTTAATATGCAAACATTATTGTTATTAGCCTCATGACTGCCACTACTACAGTATATATTCAGACTACTTACTTGCTTAAAATACTCGTATCAATGTTAGAATTTCTCATTTCTGAATATTAATAATGATTAAATATCAGTTCGGTACTGGCTTCCTAACTTGCTTGAAATATAAATGTCTAAATATGTCTGAAGGGCAGCGAGACAACCAGCAGTCCATTACTACTTTGAAGCTAGATGGAAGAAAGAAAATCAAAGATACAAAGGCAGTAGTTCATATAGAAAGTTTCAGTCTCCCATTATGGAACAAATCTAAGTTGGGTTTTTCAGGATATTTCTGTATAGAATACTAATTTTTGACATGAAAATGGTTTTATTTAAATAGCTGAATATCAGCATCCCTATGGGCTATCTGAGATGTTAAACTTACATTATTATAAAACTACCCACAATCAGTCAAACTGAACTATTTTAGTTTTATTTACAGGGTGGGATGTAATTATTTTTAGCTGTGAAGATAGGAGAATCAAGATGGAAGCAGGTGGGGGCTGGACACAGGACAGAATGTTCTGGATGGATTCGAATCTAGGCCAGCTGGGACACAAGCAGCTACAGAGGCGGGTGCCTAAATCACTATATGGTCACTGGGAGGATTGTGAGTGTATGCATACATTCATCAGCCAAATTAAAAAAGAATCTTGTCTGTGTACTTGCTCTATACCCTTCTACTTCATCAGTGAATCCATATTTATTTACAGCCTGCTCAGCACAGGCTGAATGACGGGTGTTTTACGATGAGTTCATAATTTCACCCAAGTATTTAAATGTAGACATTACCTACTCAGGCTCATGCAGCTGAAAAGTTAAGTGGAATTTCATAATCCACAAAACATTTCTCAATCTTCACAGCAAAACAGCATTGCAGCATTCTCCTAAACAACTGAAATAGATGGAGAGTTTTTCCAAACATAGCTGTAGCTCAGTGGGTAGAGCAGGTCGACCAGTGATTGTAAGGTCGCTGGTTCAAATCCCAGCTCCGGACAGGGCTGACCTGCATGTGAAGTGTCCTTGAGCAAGATACTGAACCCCACATTGCTCATCAGTGAGGGCCCTGTGATGAGCTGGCGACTTGTCCAGGGAGTACCCTACCCTCGCCCTGAGACAAGGCTGGGATTGGCTCCAGCAGCAAAACCCCGTGACCCCACGGAAAGGGATAAGCGGTTACGGATAATGACATGACATAATCATTATTGTTGATTTTATATGAGGCTGAAATAAGCTCTCTACAGGCAAGTATGACAGCGGGCAGACAACTGAAGTCCAAATATCTGTAGTAAAGCTCATGGAACTCCTTTTAACAGGTAACTTGGTTGTTGTATAGTTCAGGCAGGGCAGTCTCTAGTAAGTATTTCCTGGATGGTAAACTATACCATGCCTGCAAGTGTTCAATCAGGCTGTGAAATTCTGCGTTTTCCACCTGATAAAGGTTGGTCAATTATGATGAAGTTGAGCAACTTCTCGGTAATCCCTTTAGCATTGTCTGCTGGGAGTTTTCCTTGCTTTTGGAATGACTCTCGAAGTGATTCCTGGCGGCTCCTGTCATCTTTCTGCCCCATGGCTAAAAATGTTAATGCTCTTTCTCGTGGTCATTTTTTAAATGTTTAATTGTGTTAGTGGTGTTGTATGTCGCGAGGGAGCTTCCACCTCTCTGAACAACGGTTTTGCAAACATTGCATTTTGCTGTTTGTTTTGCGGTGTTTACAGTGTAAAATATTTTCCACACATATATAGCAGTGCTGCTCAATGCTAGCCTGCTAGCTGGCTGCAAACTGTGCAATGGATTTTGTGAACGGGGGCATGTCGCATAACTCTGTGTCTCATTGAGCCACGTCTCCGTTCAGGAAATTCATTCCACAGTTTGTAGCCGGCTAGGAGACTAGCAGCAGGAATCACCTGTGGAGCCATTTCAGCAGACAACGTTAAAGCACAGACATCGTTCATGGATGGGAAATCTCCAAAGGTTGGATCGAAAATTTCCGATCCGTGAATTACGCTGGTATCGGACTCGATACCGACACTGGATCAGATCGGTCCTGTCCCTATTAATGTTGGTTCATAGTTCCCAGCAAGGACTCACCTTGCAGGTCCAGGATCAGGGGGCTTGGGGCGCTTTCACAGACCAGACACATCTGGGTCACTTGGACATTGGGAAGAGAGGGATCTGAGACAGGATCAGAGAAACAGACTTTTTTAAACATAACTTTCCAGAGGTGAATTATTAGACACTGTATAATTACAGCTTCTTATTAAACACCTTTGACTGTGCAGTGTATTCGCCACCATATCTATTTCTAATACTATCTTCATACTATGCAAATTTTTGCAAAGTCAAAACACCCAGGATGGCTGGTAAAAAGTGTTTGTATAATTTACACTCGTGTAGATGCATGAAGACAACTTTGACCAGAATCCAAACATGTACAAGAGACCTGCACACGGTTGTTTTTCCTGTAAAAAGCAGCTGCCACGGTGAGTCAGGGGAGCTGAAATCAGGACAGCTCTGCTGTAGTTGGTACAGTTTCTGCATTAATTAAATTTTACTTTCTTCTCAGTCAACTGATGCTGCCATTTCTGTTCATTTAGAGGCACCATACTAATTTATCAGTCATCATCATACTAGAAAACATAAGGTCACAGAGGTTCCCATGAATATGCATACTGAATACACACAGTACCCTCTGTAAGTCTGATTTAGCTTACTGGATCTGAACATCTGGAAAATGAACTTAAACGGTGACTTGGCCCTCAGTCAATCTCCATCTAAATTGTAATAAAATCTCTGACATGACCTACATCTGAGTCTTAATGTATACTATCAAATTTTCTTTTTTGGTTTTCTAAGACACATGTTGAGCTCATTTTGTAAAAACACAAATGCTTTGAAACAAATGAGCCTTGAACTACTTTACCTCAGAAACTTTAACTACAACTCTACAGCTGAATGATTGAAACATTTTCAGATTATGACTTGTACAATTAACAGTGTACTGACAAGCTGTATGGGGTCAAAGATGGCCCCTGATTTCCACTTTACTTCCTAATGTTTAATCTGGTGAAAAAATCAAGTCTTTGCAGATACCTGGTTAATCTCTTCGTGCCAATGTCCATACTGTTTACATCTGTTAAAAAAAGGTATTCTGGAAGAAAAATTACTACTTCGTATCAATTCGTATCAAAAAAATACAGAGTGGGTTGTACCTTTTTGCTGTTGTTAATGTACATACTCCTCAGGACTGTGCACCTTACCTCCTTTTTAGTGCCATTACTTTATGTCCTGTTTATATTGTATATATCAATTATTCTTTACACTGTTTTTTCACTGCTACTGCAGTTGGCTTTTTAATCTCACTGTACATGTGTACAGTGACAATAAAGGCATTCTATTCTATTCTATTCTATTCTATTCTATTCTATTCTATTCATAAAATACTTTCAGAGTGGCCAGTCTTGTATTTAGAATTCATCAAGGTGACTGCTGCACATTAAGTTGGTCGTTTCTCTAAACTAAAGCATAACATTATTGTTTTAACAGTTTTGATATTGAAAGCTGTGACGCAGCTCATTTAACTACAGCTCATTTACACAGAAGCTGTTTCAGACATATTTTCTAGTCATCAATCTCATTTTTCTCTATTTTATGAATTCCATTTTCTTCAGTTCAACATGCATACCTATAGTGATTGTATAATGGGCTCTGAACACTGCTAAAACACAGGTGACCAACACTCAGTACTGTGCCTAAACCCACAGATGGATTATCGGCCATGGGCGATTATCAGGCAGATACATTTTTCTTCGTAATCAGTAATTTTTCTGTCAGATTTCCTGTAAAATAGACACATTTTAAGATGTGCTACTTTAGCTATGACACAGCATCCTCTAACACAATGTCACCCATGACACTATCTGATTGGTAACATGTCACAATTTATAACCTATAACACAAAATTATTAGAATATGCAAAGTAAGGAGAAACTAAATGTATCAAATAAATTAGTGTAGAGGAAGTATAAAGTAGCATAAAAGTCAAACACTAAAGTACCCAAAAACTGTACTTAAGAACAATATCAGAGTTGTACTTGAGGGTTTATTGGTTTTTGTTTTTTACTGTGAAGAAAAGCAAAGAAAATAGGTGGTTTTCAGTCACCTTGATTACTAATAACTGGTTTCAGCCCTGAAAAAGCCATTTGGCCTCTCTCGAGGTCTTGATATCAAAGAGAGACCTAACTGCTGGCTTTTTAACTCAAATCAAAGACTGTGTCCTTACTAAACTCTATTTTACTAATGTTACAAAGCCCAAGTCTCACTGTAACTTATCCCTGAGATGGTGGGAGGGACTAAGGGGAGAGAGAGAAAGGCCCTGATGTTCAACAGTTCTAATAAAGTTAATACTAAAGATTGTTTAATTTCAAATTGTTACATTTGAAGAAAGATTTAAAGATTTAAAATATAAATTCAAATCACTATGATTTACCTATCCAACTTTCACCAAGACATTATTTTAATTTTTTTTTATATCAGTGGGTTAATCGACTATTGGCTTTTTCCTTTTCCCACCTATGGTTGTTATATTGGCCTTTAAAAATCCATCGGTCAAACTCTAGCCTGGCGATCTGGCTATAAAGAAAATACAATATTATGAACCACAAACATCCATGATCTAAACTGCTATTATAATAATATAATATTTATTTCTCAGCATTGAAACACCTCTTCGACTATAGCCAGACTTGAAAATGCAATAACAGCTTTTTTGGCACCAGCTCCTTATTGACGATGTTGCTGGCTATAACTCAAGTTGCAATATTTATGTCACCAAGGTAATAGCTATATGAAGTAATTCATCTAATCAACATAGCCAAATAGTTGGCTGTATCATACTGTTGGTATGTTGAGGTTATGTGAAGTTTGGAAATAGAAGCAAGAAGACACTAAATACGATGACACTACACTGTAATACTATGATTCGCCTGAACAGTAGATTGTAGAAACCTTTACGATCAATAACGATCTTAAATTATCTGACTGCCCATCACTTATCCTTTCTGACTCATAAGCAAAGCAGAAATGGATGGTGTCCTACAGGAAGTGGGATCTAGGACTCTCTACCTTCTCTCTTACCCTCTCTCTTAAACACACACACACACACACACACACACACACACACACACACACACACACACACACACACACACACACACACACACACACACACACACACACACACACACAATCCATTACCAGCCTCAGTGCACCCAGAGCCAAGCAGGGCTTCCTTATATTTGCGTAGGCTCTCATCATCCTTATCCAGATCATGGATCTCTTTTACAGACTTCTGCGCTGGTGGCTTGTAGTTCACCACCTCTGGCTCCGCGTTTTCGGCGGCGATGGCTGCTAGCTGCTCTGGAGTCGCCTCATCCTCAGCCATGTCTGGAGACAGAGTGGGTACACATAAAAATAAATCAGGAATGGTTGGAAAATAAAAATAAAGATATTTTTAAACACAGCACACTGAATTCTTCCCGTATTCGTCGTGGATACTTGCCTCTGGCAAAAGAGGTTGTAAATCACAGGATGAACAAATAACCGCAACAATAATGCAGATAAGGAATGCTGATGAAAAGTGTCCAGCCTAACTAGATCTGTAGCTGTTCTGGTGTGAGACTACGTATGAGGTTGTGCTCATAAGGCGGCCACAGCCATTCTATTTATGCTGCTGCTGCTGCTGCTGCTGATGATGACCTAAACTCTGTGACACCATCTGAATACATTTCTCTGAAATGACATCACCACCACTAGGAGAGTTAAGAATGAGGAGTCATGTATAACAAGATAGACAACCCCATACGAAGGTGTGACCCTTCTCACGCCTACCATCATTTAGGCCAAAGGTGCCCAAACTTTTTCTTTGAGGGCCAAAATTCAAGGGCCCATGCCACAAGGAACCATCTATTGTATTTTTTGTCACGTTCCCTTGATTGACTGACTCCCTGAGAAAAGTGTCAAAGTGGCTGATTTTTTGGCTCCATGGAAATTAACCATTTTTCTGAAAACAATCTTAAGTACAAGATTACTTGCACACATCAAACACCGGATAAGGAAATAGGTTCAATTCATATCAAGAAATAGCTAAGCCAATGGGTTTAAGTTTCATTTTGACAGCAAATAAGCTTGTTTGTTCATTCTGTAATCCTCTTTAGAAGGGTCATCTCTTGCTAGGGAGGTCAATGTTGGAAGTCCCTTTGCTAAAATATAACAAGTAACAAAAGCAGGAAGAACTTTGTTTATGCCAAAAGACTTGACATTCCCATTAAGGCCATCCCACCAGCAGTACTTCACTGACACAGCAGGCTCATAAACCATGTTAAGACTCGTGAAATGCAGAGCAGAGACTTGAATCATTACTGTTTGTTTCCATTTCAAAAACTTTCATTCTCCTACACCACCTTACTGTTAATCATGGCAGCAGTTCTGATACTATTCATAATCATGACAATGTTTCCTACCAAATTGCAGTAATGTTGAAAAACCAGCAGAGTAAATTAAGGATGTAAACTCTATTTGGGCCTAATCCTTCAGTGGAGTGCCAAGTATGCAGCTATACAGCTGGCATGAACAAACGGAAATGTAGTCCTGTGTAAAGACACACCAAAAGACATTTTACATTAAGTTGAAGCTGAAACCATTAGCTGATTAAAAGAAAATTGACCAGCTACCATTTTAATTCAATCAATCAATTTAAGTCCTTGCTTTGTAAAGGAAACAATGACATTCTGTAACTCCAGCTTCTCAAATGTCTGGATTTGCTGCTTTTCTCTATTGTATGTATGTGCACACTTAATATCTTTGACTTTTAGACTGATGGTCGAATAAAACAAACATTTGATGACGTTATTTATGGCTTCAGTAAGTTGTGGTGGCCATTTCAAACTATTCCAACCAATTAGCAGGTTTGTTGATAATGAAATAATTGTTTTTTTTTTATCATCCATTTTGAGTTTTGATTGAGCAAAACAAGCAAATATTGCATAGGCATTATTTTCTTTTATATTTTTTGACTCAACATTTAACTGATATATGATATAACTGATTATAAAGAAAATCTATTTAAAGCCAGCGATAAAGCTTTAATACTGACCTACTACAGTTCATATCATGACAGCAACCACTGACGGATCTAGATGCTTTCAGCAACCACCTTCAACCACAGTGAAATGTAAACTATGGAAGTAGCCTGATTGATAGTAGGGCCGCACAACCAACTGTATATTGCATTCAAATGTCAATTGCTATTGGAAAAAACATCTGTGAGGTGTTTTCTATCTTGACCTACCATAACACTCATACAAAATTCCAAAATTGATATATAGGTTGAAACACACACTTTTTTTTTTTTGCAACCAAGCCTCACTGTGGTTATCACACACTTGTGTCACAGATATGCAACAGAGGCAGGATATTTTACAGTTTATCAATAACATTTATTATGTAAAATAACACCACAGCACTGATAGCGAACTTCACTATGAATTTCATCATTAAGCATATCTTTTTGCACAATGATCTCTTCACAAATTGTTTTCATTTCAGCACATATTAAACAACATATAGGTGGATAACAATATATCTGTGACAGGCAATATCAGCCCAAAATATCAGCCAAATGACATATATCAGTCAGGCTCTAGTAATACTCCAATAATTCTGTCAACATCTGTAAAGGCTGTTGTGATGATCGCTCTACAGATTCCTATCTTTGGTATGAAGTGAGCATACATCTCCCTGGGTCTCTTCTCTGACCTGCCCAAACTTACAGAGGACTGTCTACAAACAACAGAGGTGTAATATCTGCCAACTAAGGAGCTCTAGGCTGTTTCCACTGACGTGTCAGAACACATTTTAATAACTTTGATGATCTGGGGGACTTCTTTGATCACAAAACAAACTCCAAGTTTTTAGCGTAACTAAATCTGGTAGCTGCAAAATTTGGATCAAGGCTGACTGTAGTGACAGGGGAGGTGCTGGTGGGGGAGGGGTCTTCAGACTGAATGCATTATATAACTCCTGGCAATAAACTGTCTGTCACTGTTGTGTTACACCAGAACATTCATGGACAGGGATCATGTACATGGCTGAAGTAGCAGAAAGTTGGTTTTAATTAATCACTGAAGGAAATTATGATATCTTGATTATCCTGTTCTATTTGACCATGTATGCCTTGTTTCTCCAGTTCAAATGGGCTCAAAGGCACAAGTATAAGAAGGAGTTCACATTAATTAATATAAGAGGTCTCATAAAGGTCTGTCATGCAAAAGATCAACATTGAGGAATGTCAGGATTGCACTGGGATCAACTTGACAGGTTCACCCCACCCAGCTGGAGGGGGGAAGAAGCATTCAGCAGGCAAACTGCTCCCTGAACAAGACAGGAAGCTTGAAACTTAAAATTCACATACACAGGGGGAGAGTACAGGAGTCTGACTGACTCTCTCTTTGACTTAAGTTTACTTCATCTGTCTGACCTGAGTTTCTTCTGAGTATATTTATTTTAGTATTGAACAACAAACAGCAGTGCAACGGCACTATCCATCCAACCCTTTCTCTTCCTGCTGCACCAATACAAGAGCAAATGCTGAATTTAACGTTAAACTGCAAAGCTATAAAGACATATTCATATCTTCCCACTGCGATAAAGGTGTAATCTAGGTTTTTACTAGCACATCAATGTTGCAAGCTTTTAGAAATAATTGTAACCATATAAAGCAATATTTGCTAGAGAGTAGTAAAGATGTGATTACACGTTTGAATTATTTCCAAATGCTACTTAATCATAATGTGTCAAGAAGCTAAATTAACCGCAGCTACCATAGCGGTATAACGTTGGTATAACAGTCTGGGGTTGCTAGCTAACCCCTCTGTAGTCTGGCATCTTCTCACAGAACCGGCTAACATACCGCTTTTGACAGCACGACAGTGCAACGAATGCACACTGCTAGCTGCAAAAAGTTAAGTAGCCAGAGTGATTAAATTGCTTTATTCTCAACAATGGGGCTCGACTTGCCTGGGCGCCGACCCTCTCATACAGGGTGGGACTGATGAGGGAGACAAGTGGCTAGTTCGCTTGCTTTGAACAATTCAGCCGGGCTAACCAGAGCCAGCGGCTAACATTAGCCTGACAAGTTATCATCAGTTGGAGAGCTGTAGTGAAATCAGTACGGTCACAGCGGTGAGCGCCAGTTAGCAGTGCTCTTTAAATTGTGTTGGTAGCTGTCCTTAAAACCGACAACACCTACCGTAATATTATCTGCAGTGGTGATTTCAGGTGCCTTTGCAGTAAGTGCGTTGGTTGCTCTGAGCTCCCGTGCAAGTATGGCGAACAACGGAACGGCGCCGCCCCGCGCGACGCCCGCGCAACATGGTTCCATGAACATGTCCGCGCACGCTGCACGCTCATGACGTACAGTGCCGCGCGCTCCCAGCGTTCCCCTCTCATATTCAGTTGAGTTATTATATAAACAGCCGAAAACAAGTGACTGTGACGTCACAACATCAGTATTTTACCGTCATAACAAGAGAGGTGCATTTCCACGTTGTGAGCACAGATAAACTTAACATGGGATAGAGAATAAATCTTTATTGTAAAAACAATATATTTAAATTATTGATAAAACATGACAACTTGTGTTTTATAATGTGACACTTTTCAGGTTATAAAGTGATATGATAAAATTATCAAACGGAGTGCGGAGAATGGAGACGTATTAAAATGTCTCATTAAACCCCTGCATGGTGTTTGGGTCTGTGGGACCCGTTTTCACTTTTGTCAAAAGAAAAATTATACGATTAATGTTTTTCTCCAAATTCAGACTCATTGTCCTTGGCTTTTTTCTGTGAAGAACACATATCATAACACATTTTCAATGACCACACACTGTACACTCCCCACTGTCTTTATTTTCTCATATTCTATCCCCGGTGCAAACTGGTGTGAGGATCACATTTCTGTCAGTGATTTTGAAGAAAAGGATGAGATAGAGCATCAGCCAGTTCCAAAATGAAAATAAGCCTCAGGACCAGCCCGTCAAAGAAAGGCAAGAATGTGGTACTCATGAGTACACTGCACAGGGATGGGAGAGGCTGTGGCCGGGAGCATCAAAACCAGAGATCATCATGGATTATAATGTCACCAAAGGAGGGGTGGACAACATGGACACGCTGATGACTATCTACAGCTGCAAAAGTAAGACCCTACACTGGCCACTGGTGATATTCTTTGACATATTGGACATCTCTGTTTACAACACCTTTGTCATCTGGGTTGCACTGAAGCCAGAGTGGAACAGACGGGAGCTCCAGAGGACACGCCTCTTCTCAAGGTACTGGTGAGACCTCAAATCTAGAGAACACAAGATGTTCCAAGAACCCCAGCCTCTGCAGCCATCGTGAGGGGGATTCAGGAGGAGAATGCTGGTGCCCCATCCACTCGACCCACATCACCATCAGCTTGTGTAGTTTAAACTGACCTGAATAGGTTTAATTTCTAATGAAGTTCAAATAAATAAAAATCAATAGTTGTGAAAAAACCTTGCTTAATTTGTAAATTTGTTGAATTTCCTCCACTCATATCTTTATTTCAATTGATTTTCTTTCTTTTTTTATCACATATTACAAAAAACAAACAAAAAAACGAGTAGCACTTTAATTCAAAATTATGATCGAACAAAGGTAAAGGGCAATATTAACCATATATGCTGTTTATATTGCTTGTAATTGCGATGAAGTAAACATCTGTTGAGTATTATAACATAAAATTGTTTGATTGTGTTGAATCAAAACAGCTGAAGTTGTACTTCATACTTCAGACATGGTGAGATGTCGCTGTCGCTGAGCACGGTGGGTGATATTGTGATATGTCGTTATGCGTAAACTCAGGAGGATTTCGGAAGGCAAAGAGCTGTACAGATGGAAGGATAAGTACGACCCTCGTATAATATGTCTGACAGCAGCCTGTTCACAGTTCACACCTCATTTTAAGAGCGATGGTCTAAAGCAATCTTGACGCTTGCTGTGTGAAAAGTCAGCAAAGTCAATGTCAATGGCGCAGTGTTTTCCCTGCTAACTAGAGGGATCAGTATTCACATAGTAACATGCGCACAGTCCCCTCCCTCCAAAACTAATGGAGGCCAATTCCTTTAATTTGGCTGTACACTGGAAAGGTTTGACATCAATAATGAATATGTGACAAGAGAAGATCAGCATTTCAGTTTTAATTTCCTGGTATTTACATCTAGATCTGTTACTAAAAAAAACAACAACAGCATCATTTGTAATGGAACACCACATTTTGGGGCGTGCAAAAGTACAAGAACAGGTAGACTTAAAATAGATTAGAGTGGGGCGCCGCATAGCCCAGTCGGTAGCGCGCGCGACCCATGTGCCGAGGCTCTGCAGTGGACCTGGGTTCGATCCCTGGCCCAGGTCCGCCTGCCGCATGTCACTCCCCGTCTCCTACCCTGCTTCCTGTCTAACCCTTCAGCTGTACTATCAATAAAGCCAGAAAAGGCCCCAAAAAAAAATAGATTAGAATGAATAATACTTAATGTTTAGTTGCAAAACCTTTTCTTTTGTGATGCTTTTCCAGGCTTTCATCGCAGCATCTTTCAGTCATTTGTTTTGGGAAGGTTTCTCCCTTCAGTCTCCTCTTTAGCAGGTAAAATACATGCTCAGCGGGGTTTGAATCTGGAGACTGACTTGGCCAGTGTAGAAACATCTAGTTCCTTTCCCTGAGCCTGTGTGTTCGGGATCATAAGCAGATCCTTTCTTTCTCCACACATAAGCACATTTCCATCACTTTGGTAAAGGTTAATCTTTGTCGCATCAGTCCATAAAACTTTGTCACAGTATTTATGAGCCTCATCTATGTACTTTATGGCTAATTCCAATCTGGCCTTCCTGTTCTCATTGCTTATGATCTCTGATTGATTTTCCATCTTCCCTCAGCTATTCTCCCACAGACAGCTCTCTGGCCTTCACGTTGGTTACACCTTTGCAACCATTAATGCAGTCTGCAAAGGCAAAACCCAAAGCTCATCCTGAGAATAGACATTCACTGCTATTTATTGTTTTAATGTAATAGGACACCTGAGCAAAAAACATGTCAGTCACATGTTCCAATCACTTTGCCCACTTCAATGTTCAAACAAAATGTGCCTCTAATCTTATAACTTTTTGACAGATCTAGGTGTAAATACCCGGAAGTGGAAGCTGAAATTCCGTTCTCTTGTCTCTCATTCAACTTTTGATGTCAAACCCAAATGTTTTCAGTGTACAGCGAAAATAAAGAAATCAGCCTTGCTGTTCCAATACTTTTGGAAGGGACTGTATACACAAGTGGGCACACAATGTGCAGGCACGCAGCTTTAATGATTGAAGAGGCGACTTTAAGTCATTTTAAATGTTCCCATGCACACAGTAATGTCACTGTTGTACACACTGTGGTGCATTTAAGCAGCAAAACTCCAAGCTGTAGTTAAACAAACTCGACAGCACAGAGGAAACTCTGTAGAGGAAACAGCATAGATGGAGCTCCAGATATATCGGGAGGGGAATGGCTGCTTTTAACTGATTCACTGTATGTGTTTTGACGTATAGAAGTACACAGAAGAACTAACTAAATTTGATCTACACTGATACTGTCAGGAGATAACTACTCTGCCTCGTGTGTAAAAGTCTATTTCCATCACTTTAAATCAATGAAAACTGTGAGCCAGCAAAAGACTACACTGAACACATGAATGGTCACAGACAAGTCATTCAGGTCATCATGTCTCCAATCAAGCGTATTTAATTTCTAAGTCCAAGTCATATCTCAAGTCATCCATTTTCAAGTTGTCAAACTAGTAACTGGAAGTCTTCATCTCTGCAACCAAGATAGTTTGGATTTATGTCTCTAATTAAGCTGTCTGGATCAAGGTCAGGCATCTGTAGACAAAATGATATAGACAGCTATGCATGAGGCCATACTGTACCCTCCTCCAACAGATGAAGAGCTTCTATAGCCACCTGGTTAGGTAGTCAGCAAGTTATGGTAGATCATACTGGCACGGTTTAGGTATATCAACACTAGTCTGTGCCTAAAACTCACACTTCAGGTACAATATGTAAGAAAGAAACCACCTGTCAGTCATACTAAATAGAAACTGGGGGGCAGCAAATCATCATAGTACTACTGGGTGCAAATTGTAGCTACTGTTGGCTAGACTGCCCAGTTAGCCGTGCAGTTAGCTGTCGAGACAGGGAGCTCAGAGCGCTGGGGACTGTTGTTTAAACTGAGAGGCTTTGACCTGAACAGACCAGGTCTAGCTGGTTAGCATGCTAACCTCAGTAGATATCTCAGCAAGACAACACATTATATTGATAATTTTGATTATTTTTTAGGGCATTTAACTACAATTCTTACATATTGAACCTTTAAGAGTAAAGATGTGCTTTAAACATCTTACTTTGGTGAAGGTGGAAGTCACCCTTTCAAGCAGCACTTGAATAAATGTCTTAAGGTATCACATGTTTAGTGTATTTAAGTAGAAGGATGAGTATATAACCTGTATATATAGCACTAGTATATATAATATATATAGCCTGTACTGTATAGCATTGGTAGACCAACCTGGCCAATTATGGAATCCAATTCTCAGCTGATTAATATTATGGTTTATTTATGTTTTATTGCTGACAAAATAATTCAGATGCAGAACACAATCCATAAAGTATCTAATTACTAAAACTATCAAATAAGCAAGAAAGTAATATTCACTTCCAAAATGTTGTAGAGTTGAAGTTTAAACTAGCAAATAGGAAATGCTCAAGCACAGGTACCTCAAAAATGCACCTGAGTGCAAAACTTGAGTAGATTAGTTTTGTTCCATCACTTCCACATAGTTAATCATTTATCTTTATCCAGCAATTGCTGCTTGTGGCCCCAATTTAGCAAAATAGCCTCTCATTTAACTGGGCTTCAGTAGTACTTTTTTGTTCCCGCTTAACACATCTGAGTAGCAAAGTTTGACTTTTGTAATATCATTAAACAATATAAGCAAATATACTCCGAAGCAAAAATATGGCACAATTCTGTTTGATTTAGTCACATTTGGATTTCATTCATTTCTAAAATGCAAATACTGTCACAGTGAAGAGCAATGACACTTTTCAGTCTCGGGAAGAGAAACTGCTAAATGCAAACACCAGAGAGACGATTCAGTATAATCATTTATGTACAAAACTCTGAAATATGCCCATATGTCAAGTATACAATACCAAATGACTGTACTATGACTACAATAATACAATAATTAACAATACATTAAACAGTCTGTCAAACCATTTATGTGATTTTTTTTTAAAAATGGGGGAAGGGAGGAGCTGGTGGTCTAGGAGAAAAATCCTCAACTTAAAAAATAACCAGAAAACATGGCTTCAAAGATATCTGAAAATATTAAAAAACAGAATGCTCCATACAGTAAAATGGCTTCAAAACACAAGTGTAAAAAGATCTGATACATCAGATTTGATTAACCAGATTTTAAAAAAAAAAAAGACAAAAAAGACAAAAAAGAAGGGAGCAGCATCCTCTGAGTTCTTCTAACTGGTATCCATCTGAAACAGAAATATAAAAATCATTATGAAATGACCAATAACTGTTCACAGCATGTCCCAAAAACAGAGTGAAATAATGATATGCAGCCTGAGTGCATACCTTGGCATTGTAAGCATCCAATTGGGCATCTAGCTCCTCGGCAGAAAGCTGGGGTCTGTTACCACTTCCCCGTCCTCTTCCCCTTCCCCGTCCTCTGAAACCTCCCCCGCCGCTACCTTGCCTGCGTTCGCTCCTTTCGCTTCGTTCACTCCTTTCGAACTTGGCTTGCCCAAGCCTGCTACGGTCAAAGCCCCTGTTTGAACTGCAGAAATGAGAAGACCAGACGTTTTAGATAAAACCATATTATGTTCACGTTAAAGTGACCTAACAACCTCCGATTGCTACCATGTACATGCTGTGACCCCAAGCTCAGTTTATTAATTCCTGTCAATTCAGGTCAGTTCACAATCACATATCTTCCCCAAACTCAAGAGTACAGGCCTGCATTCAGAGCGCCTCCCACTCCAACACAACTTACCTTTGTGTGGATTGTCTACTCTGTGTGTCGCCGTCTGAGACCACTTGCTGGACTTTCATGGGACGGCCTAAAAACATCAAATAAAACGTTTAATACTTCTTTAAAAAAAAAAAAAAAAAAAGGCCCTACAGTACTACATGCTGTTGTAGAATGAGAACAGAAACCTCACCATCAAGTGGGACACCGTTATAGTGCTTCATGGCTTTCAGTGCATCCGCCTTATTTCCAAAGTGAACATCTGCGCTCCCTTTGCTGCGACCAGACCGGTCGTAGTGTACAGATGCCTTCTTTAATTCACCAAACTCTGCAAACAACTCCTGGGGAGGAAAGGAAAATCATCAGCCATGATCAACCAGTGACGCTACCTACAGGGATTCAAGGGGTTCAGTAAATAAACGTACCTTAATATCTGTGTCAGAGACACCAAAGTCCAGATTGGAAACCAGCAGCTTGCCACTGTCTTCCATGCTCCGTTCTGCTCCTGCACTCAGTCCTCTGTGTCCACCAGGGTGCTCTTGCTCTTCAAACATATCATGCTGCCATTTGTCTGGTAACTCTCTGGGCTGCGAGGAGGCAACAAGAGACAAAACTGGATTTAAGTTTCATGTGTCTAGGGAAACATTTAAACAACACAATAGTGGAAGTGGTGATCAGGTAGATAATACTTGTCCAAAACATAAGTGTGACATGTGAAGCACTGAAGGGGTCCCGCCTGGAGGCTTGTTAAGATGATGATACCATGGGAGTGGAGAGGTGAGGGTTCCACTTTAAACTATTTTTATTTATTAATTATTTTTTTTTTAAAGGTGGCTTTTCCTCAGGGACAAATGTCCATGATGAAGAAAGTTTGAGCAAATTCAAACAGTCCTTATTGTCCTTCAAAAACTTAACGGTTTGTTGAACCAACAGCTTTCTCTCTCTCTCTCTGTGGCCATTTCAGATCTCAAAACATAACAAAAAGGATATCTAAAATGTATGATCATTTAAACAAGGAAGGAAACTGCGCCAAGTGGCTGATCCTCTTCACCTGACAACTCAAAAAGGGACAACTTGCGAAAGAGTATCCTCAGACACAGAAGCAGCCATGTTGTTGAGCGAAAATCCATCCGGGCCAGTCACACGAGGCCATGTTTTAAGACGCCGTCTTCACTGAACGAGTGTTTCGGGTCGGTGCCGCTCGTACAAAGTGGAACGCTTCCCACGGCTGAGGAGTTATTCTATCTTACGGTGTTCACGGAACATTTCTTTCAGTTCATTCAGGGTTTCTAGCTTCTTCCGCGTTTCTGTTTACGGCATTAACAACAGTTAGGGGAAGTCCATTGTCACGTAACGTTAGCAACGACGGATAAGCTACGAAGACAGGCTTATAAAACATTTCATCGTGTTAATTCCTTTCCCGTGTATCGTTCAGCTGCTTCTCTTGCATACCCTGGTGTACGGTGTGGATCTGTTGTTCCTCTCGCGGTTGAAGTTGTTCTGTCGACTCCGCGCCGGCCTCGACGATCCACCGGCCCGACCCGAACTTCCACCCTGCCTGGACGATCCTCCTCCTCGGCCGCTGCCTCCTTTCTTGTTCAGCTTGATGATGTCGTCCAGAGACATGTTCATCTTATCAGACATCATGGTAGCTTTAGCTTGGAGCTGAGTCTGAAAAATGAACAAAGAACTTTCGGCGGTGAGACTCGACTGTTTATCAGCTGGTCTCTCGTGGCGCGGTGACGTTGAAACCAGCGGAACATGCGTAGATCGCAGAAGTGACGATTATAAATAAGTCCCGCCCCCTTTTTCTGAATAAAACTTTATTAAATAAAACAGGTTTACAACTAAAAAAAAAACACAGAGCTGAGAAGCTTGTTGGTAGGAGCTGAGGAACGAATTGTGATGTGTTCTGAAAAATGTAATAACAAACAATAAAAAAGAACAATGTTACATCTGGAGTAGTATAAGTGCCACTGTGGACTCTACTAGCAAGTGCAGTACTGATACTGTTTTGCAGCGAGGAGGCATGAAAACACGTAAAGACTGAAAATATGAAAAACACCGGTACTATATTTAAAAGTAATATAAGAAAAAAGGGAAAAATTATGCCAACAAAAAAAAATTATAGAATACATAAGAGTAGTGAAAAAAATGAAAAATGATGTACTGGCAGGTAAGAGCTGATTTTATTTGTAAGAAGAAGAAAACCCCCATTCTTAGAAACGAGGATATAAACAAAGAAATATAAATAAATGAGTTTAAGAATCCAGTGTCGATTGGAATTATACTAGAGCCTATTTTTTTTTATTTTTATGAACAGGTTTTTTTTTTAAATCTTTTTTTTTTTAATGTGATGACTATCAAGACTCAGGAAGTAACAATGTTGTAGGCTACATTTAAAATAAAACTAGCTTTCTCATTTTTCTCACATTGATAGAATTGTTAAACTCTTCTATCTTAAATATCTGACACACGTAATGACTAATCAACTTACAGATAAAGAAGGATCTATAGCTTACAGTTGCTCTGTCTCGATTCAGGACTCGCCTTCCAAGACCTCAAAGGCCAGGTCCTACAAAGGATGCAGACCCTGAATTGAGACACAGCAATTGTCGGCCTATGGGTACTTCTCATTTCTCTTATTTATCATTTCCCTGCTCCTCGCTTGAACAGCAAGTCGTTCCTGTCGGCCATCTTGGCCATCCCAATTCTTTAATCTGTGCTCCGAGGAGCGAGGATGCACTGAAACCAAATGCTGTTTTTCAATTCAGGGCTGCATCCTTTGAAGGACCCAGCCTTTGCAGTCCTCAAAGGCCAGTGCTTTGGAGAGACCTTGTCAACTGTGTCAATTGTTGTTAAATGGGATGGTCTAGCCTTTGGAGCATGTTGTTGATGTTTTACGCTTATATCACAATTTCTGCCACCCAGGCCCACGAAAGTGACGATCTACACCACACAGTGTCGCCATTTTCCATCTTTCGTTCTTCTTTTTCAGGCACGCAAAGAACCTTTGGATATGTGAGGCCACAAAGGACAGTAGCCGTGCATCTTCCAAAAAGAGGAAAAAGAAGGCTGCATTTGTGGGGTGCATTTGGAGGAGCCTTTGAATTGGGACAGCCTTCACGCAGCATTGTGACATAGTCAGCCTTTAAATGTAGCCTCCGAAGGATGCAGGCCCAGAATTTAGACACAACAAAAGTAATATATATACATACACTTCCTTAACAAAAGTCTTTCACCATCCGACACACCCCCTCTGTTACTGATTAGACGCTGCAGCGGATCAGACTGATCACAACATGATGGGAGTGAAGTTTGTTTTCTGGTACACAGGCGAGTTAAAACAAAAGTAAGAAAACGGAAACTTTTTTTTTTCATGGTCTGTTTAAAACACGTGAGGCTGATCAGTCCTCAGCATCAGTTTTCCCTGGAACATTTAGCCTACTGTTAGCTGCCAGTGTTCAAAAGACATCATAATCACATTATGAATTATTAAATGAGGATTTCACAATCAGAACATCACTGAATATAGAGCCAAGTAATGGATAAATATATAAATACACTCTGTCAGTTGAAATGGTTTATGTGCCTCCAAGCAGACACAGTACAAACACAGTCCACAGTAAAAAATACACAGTACACAGTATAAATGCACAACATGCAGTATCAAATACACAGTGCACAGTATAAATACATGGTGTAAATGCAAAATATGCAGTATCAAATACACAGTTTATGGTATGTATACACGGAACACAGTATAAACACAGTTCACAATATTAAATAAACAGTTCAAGGTATAAATACACAGTACACAGTATAAATGCACAATATGCAGTATTAAATACACAGTTTATGGTATGAATATACAGTAAACAGCATAGATACACAATACACAGTATAAATATACAATTCACACACAGTGTATAGATCAGACTGCAGCTTGTTATTCACGTGCAGCTGTTTGTTAAACAGGTTACGGACAGCAAATCACAGGTGCAGTTTGAACTTTAATCAGACTCGTTATTCTGCTCAAACCATTCCTGAACCATTTCAGCTTTGTGAGCACAGTGCATTATCCTGCTGAAAGAGGCCACAGCCATCAGGGAGTACCGTTCCAATGAAAGGTCTTCCCATGGTCTGTAACACTGCTTAAGAAGGTGGTATGCGTCAAAGTAACATCCACATGGATGGCAGGACCCAAGGTTTCCCAGCAGAACATTGCCCAAAACATCACACTGACTCCGCTGGCTTGCCCACTTTCCATAGCGCATCCTGGTGCAACGTGTTCCCCAGGTAAGCAAAGCACACGTATCCAGCCATCCACGTGATGTAAAAGAAAATACGGTTCACCAGACCCGGCCACCTTCTTCTATTGCTCCGTGGTCCAGTTCTGATGCTCACGTGTCCATTGTTGGCACTTTTGGCAGTGGACAGGGGTCAGTATGGGCACCCTGACTGGTCTTTGGCTATACAGCCCCATACGCAACAAACTGCAATGCACTATGTATTCTGACACCTTTCAATTTGAGCATCAGTAGCTCGTCTGTTGGACTGGACCACACAGGCTAGCCTTCACTCCCCACGTGCATCAGTGTGTGTTGGCCGGCCAGGACCCTGTCACCGGTTCACCACTGTTCCTTCCTTGGACCACTTTTGGTATTGACCACTGCAGACTGGAAACACCACACAAGAGCTGCAGTTTTGGAGATGCTCTGACCCAGTGGTCTAGCCATCACAATGTGGCCCTTAACAAACTTGCTCAAGTAGTTACACTTGCCCATTTTTCCTGCTTCTACCACATCAACTTTGATGACAACATGTTCACTAGTTGCCTGATATGTCCCACCCACTAACAGGTGCCATGCTGAAGAGATAATCAGTGTAATTCACTTCACCTGTCAGTTGTCATGGTGTAATGCCTGATCGGTGTATACAGGTGATGAAATTTTTTGCATCAATCCATCTGACGACTCCACAGCTGTTAAAGCCGACTGACAGCAGACCCAACTGTGATCAGCTACAGCCTGAATCAAAAACGGATGTCACTTCAAGTGACGATGCATCAGATTTCCTTGTCTCCTTTCTTTTCCACTTTTCCTTTTCTCCATGAATCCTCAGTGGGCGGGACAGAGATGCAAGGAAAGGAGGCAAGTAAGGGAAAGATGGAAGCAACTTAGGTGAAATGAGAAGCACCCTCAGTCACCCTTCAGTCAGCCAAACACACCTGCAGCCAGTCACACACAGGTTACAAAGCAGAGCGTACCTGCACACTTTCTTTTAAGTAAGATTTTGCATGTGGGGCTTATTTTCAGAGTGGTATCAGTGGTATCACACCTTTTAATAACCATCATTTTATCATTTTTAACCACCATTTCATAGTTAGTTTACTGTTAACAAACAATGAAATGCTTTATAGGCAGTTAAGCCTGCAATTTCCATTACTTTGCAAATGGTTAATAAATACTGTGGTCAACTATTGGACGGGTGATAATGGATGTTTATAAACCTTTACAATAGCTTGGTGAATGGTTTATAAAGCATTTCACTGATTGTTATCAGTGAACTACTAACTGAATTTTAATTAACTAGAAATGTGTCATTTATCAGTGATGATTATTATAAGTGAGTTAAGTGTTATCGGACCACTATTCTTTGTAAAATGGATTTCAATCCTGAAGTCTGATTGTAGCTTTGAGAATAGCCAAGTCTCTCACTGTGTCTGCACAGAATAAATACAACACCAGTCTAACTTCAACATATCAATTAAAGCAAAAATCGGCAAAGCAAAGTACAAGTACCTGAAAAATGTAGGCTACTCACATGTCGCCACTTTCTACCACTACAGCCAGAAACTATGCCAGACTTAGCATAGTTCTTTTAGGTATATATTAATAAATTCTATATGTAAAATGTAACCCTACCCTGTAATAATTACCATTTAATATTACGTTATGAGTTTTTATAATGGACATTCTTTTCTCAGTGTGGGTGTGTTTGTGTATATTGAACATAGTTTTGTTTCTTATTTCATGTTGATGTCTTTTAGATATGTTTCATGAAAACGCGTTTTCCCAAATGGACGGTAGAGGGCAGCCTCTGCCCTCCCATCACAGCGCACAGTCGGTTACAAATGCAATAGAAGAAGAAACGGAAGCATTTACCCGGGTCATCTTTTAGATGCATGTAGCGGTGTCTCAACAAACCGGCCATGACATGATATCTAGTCTGCACGGAAACACTATAACTTAACTATAACTGCTGGATAAGTGAAGGAGACGTGAGACGCTGCTCGGTAAA
Organism: Sparidentex hasta; assembly: GCA_030272975.1. Taxonomy (NCBI): domain Eukaryota; kingdom Metazoa; phylum Chordata; class Actinopteri; order Spariformes; family Sparidae; genus Sparidentex; species Sparidentex hasta. The sequence goes on from JARJLU010017466.1 coordinate 24,144, forward strand.
TGGTTAAAGGTTTCATGTTGTATATTTAATACTAGGCAGCTCCAGAAATGATCTGTCAACATTAGCTCAAATGCTAACGTTAGACGTTAGCCGCCTCATCTCATATGGGAGTGTGTTAAGTGTCTCTGCTCTCGACAGGCTCGGAGGATGAAGGTGAAGATCCGGCAGTGGAACGGGGTGGCCTCCTGGTTGTGGGTGGCCAACGACGAAAACTGCGGGATCTGCAGGATGCCGTTCAACGGCTGCTGCCCGGACTGTAAGTGACAGAGCCAGCGTTAGTTAGCCTCATCATGTGGTGTCCGGATGTGTTGTTGTTCTCGCAGGCCGGGTGGACATGTTTACCGGGACCGCTGTACGTCGTTTTCCCAGCAAATCTTGTATTTCAATACAATAACCACCACAGTAGGAAGAATATCATTATTAGAAGGATGTACATGCTGCTCAGAGAAAGAGTCAACCTAAGAATAACAGCAGAACAACTTGACTGCTCTGCTTGAAGTGAGTACATATTTACGTCACGGGGCTTTTAAGGAATAGTTAGAGTTAACATAACTACACTGCATGTGTTGAATGACTGATTTTTTGCTGCATTTGAAGATAAGTTAGTCATGATCAAATTATATATACATCAAACAGTAACTAGCCTTAACAAAAGTATGTATTTACTTTATTTAATACAAACGACAGAGGAAATAAATGGCCAATTTTTGCACAAGTACAAGAGTTTTCAGTGTTGTAGGATTAATATGACTACAAAGTGTAACTTATTAATAGAATGTGCAGTACTGTTTTAAATAAGCTATAAAAATGATCAATCAATCAATCAGACTTTACGTATAGAGCACTTTTCATACATTGTAATGTAGCACAAAGTACTTTACAGAGTTAAAACAGTAAACCCCCCCTCCACACACACACACATTCTTACACACACACACGTATCCAGCTACTTAAAACACAATAAGTAAAAAAAAAAAAAGAAAAAAAGAAAAAAAAGTGAGTAATAGTAAATAAATAAATGGTAATGAATAAAACAAGGCACTAATACAGGTATTGCGGAACTGAGGAAACACTATCATTGATGTATTTTACTGAGGAGACACCAGAGGCAGTAAAATAAAGACAAAATAATAAAACTATAAAACTAAGAATGATAAAATACAATGAATACATAGAATTCAGCTAAAAGCCAGCCTAAAAAGGAAGGTCTTAATGTGGCCCTTAGAAGTATCAACATTCTCCAGTGCATATACAAAATGATGTTTAGAGATCACTTGAACACTCCAGTTATAAACCTGGCACTTAACTTAAGTCTTTATCATATCCAGTGATGTTCTGAAATATTGTCTGTCCTGTACCTGCCACCAAGCATTTAAATCCAAGACACTAGCCCTTAGATACATCAGTTAATCATTAAATAGCTATAATGATAAAAAAAAAAAACCCAAAAAAACCCAGTGTGCTGTCAAGCTGGAAAACTATTAAAATCAACCTACTTTTTACCCTACTGTAACAGACTGTACACATGACTACAGTTGGACACTAATCAGACAGAGCAGTGGACTAATTAGCAGTCATGTTTCTATACTACAAACCAGGGTGATGATGTGAAAACACAGAGAAATGCTCTGCTGTATTCTGAAGACTGAGCATGTGCATATCGGAGGAAAAGAAGGAAACAGCAAGCAAACTCTTTTTGCATCAATAATTTTGCACATTATGAAGATTTCTTGTGAAAACTGAACTGTAGAAGTCGTAAAGACATACTTTATGTTGTCGACATGCACACTTGAGGCGTTTGCGTGGGGTTGACTTTTCTTTTTAGAAACAAAATAAGATTGACAAAATGATGCAAAAATAAGACAGAAGCTGATACAAATTTCAATACCGGCACTCTAATATACAAGAAATAACTTTCTTGTCCTGACATTCAGAACATTGTCCTCATCCAGTAATGAAAGCATTATATATAGTCCATTACCATTTAATATTCAGTTATGAGTTTTGATGATGGATATTCTTTTCTTAGTATTTCTTACAGTAAATTGTTGTTGTTAATCTTTTGTAATATTCAACCTGTTTTGCAGGTAAAGTGCCTGGAGATGACTGCCCGCTGGTCTGGGGTCAGTGCTCCCACTGTTTCCACATGCACTGCATCTTGAAATGGCTGAACTCGCAGCAGGTGCAGCAGCAGTGCCCCATGTGCAGACAGGAGTGGAAGTTCAAAGAATGAGCGTGTGGAGGCAACGCTGCCGTCTGCCTGCAGACACTCACTGAGAAAGAAGTCCTCACAGAGGCCTGCTCACGGACTCCATTTTTATATCAGCTGTAAATAACTGTTTTTTGTACTTCCCCATCAAGATATAATCCAGAGGATTTTTGGAACCTGTCCTGTGAAAGATTTAGTATGTACTTGAATTAAACAAAAACCAACATCACAAGCGCCGTATTGTACATGCTTTGCATGGTCCATGTTGTTTCAGTATGGTTGACTGGCCCAGAAGCTTCTGTGGCAGCGGTTTGAGGGATATGACCTGAATTTCGGTGTTCGGCTCAGTGATTCTGACATTAATCCTTCCTGATGAGATTAACCAGGTTGTTTGGTGTTTCCAGTAATGGGACTCAAGAGGCACTTAATAAGCACTTTATATCAGAGGCCGAATTTTCCTTTGAAACTGGGGTATATAATCTCCATGTGATAATTTTGGCTCATACATCCATCCAGACTTACTTTTGGGGGTTTTGAAATGGCAACAGTTGATGTTTTTGTCCTCTTTGGAACAGTGGAGCATTTTGAAAACACAAAACTCACATACAGTATTCTGACCTTAGTAAGTGAATGTGTTAGCAAGTACTCAGCCGCTGTGTTCATCAGTCAGATGCCAACTGTTTTTGTGGTTTGGTGCTGGATGGTTTTCTGTTGGTCACTCAGATCTTTTCTGCTTTTGAAAAAGAGATTGACGAGAAGGACAGCAAAACCACTGCCAAAAAAAAGGCTGAAAGGAAGAGATGATCTGCAGAGTTGATATCAAGAATTACACATTTCACACTGCACATGCTCATTAGTTCCATTGTTAAGATAAAAAAAAAAGAAGATTTGTCCAGTGCGTGGGATTTAGTGAGAGAGGGGTAGGAATGGATTATAGTATTATTGATAGTATTTCCATCACCTGAATTTATGAATCGTTGTGTTTTCATTACCTAAGCTTGAGCTTTTATATCTACAGAGGAAGCAGGTCATCTTCCATGTGTTCCATCCTGTTGCACCACTCTGTTAAAACAGTAGCCCGAGAAACAGACAAACCAATCACTGGCTTTAGGGAGGCATTTTATATTTTAAGCAGCCACCATTGGTGGAAATGACGTGTATTCAGTTGGCTGCAATCTGTAACCTCACCACTAGATGTTAGTAATTCCTACACACTGGTTTCTTATTTCTTCTCTGTCTCTAAACATAGCTAAGCCCAGTTAAACAGCACAGTTCTGATAGTGTTTTGTGTTAGACGTTTGCTTTAGGGAGCTCTGTGATCACGTTGAGTCCCTGAGGATGAGAGCTGGCCACTGCAGAATGGAGAGCAACTTGTTGAAACCGAGACATGCCGGCCATCTGTTATGATGACCCCATTCTGAATGTTGCAGGAGATTTCATATTAAAGAAAGATTCACCTTCAATCAGTCAGTCAAAATGTATTTAAAGCACATTTAAAAACAACGACAGCTGACCAGAGTGCTGTACAGTAAAACTGAAATGGCTAACGCAAAGAGCAGTTGAGACAGATACAAGGGCAAACAGGGGCCACAAACTGAATAAAAAGCCAAGGAATAAAAATGTGTTTTAAGGTGAGATTTAAAAACAGGCAGTGTGGGGCTCAGCCTTACATCTGTAGGCCACTCTTTGCAGAGTTTTGGGTCCACAACTGCAAAAACCTGATCCCCCTGTGCTTCAGCTTTGACCTGGGAACAATCAGGATCAGCTGGTCGGCGGACCTGAGTGATGTATGGTTGTCAAAGGGTGCTAAAAGGTGAAATTGTTCCCAAGTCCCTCGGGTCTGTTTACTTTGACTTCGACCAGGAGCTGGAAGTGATGGTCATCCTGATGTTAGCGGCGGTGCTTCGACCAGTCTCGCTCTCACATTGCAATGACATAAAGAGGCAGGCACACTAAAAGGTATCACCTGATAAACTTTATTTTGAAAAGTATAAAAAGTCCTGTACAAACAACAACAACACATGAAAACAGTCAGTTAAGAAGTAAACTGATCAGTCCACAAAGATTGTAAAAAAAAAAAAAA
>JARJLU010017467.1:0-22859 GCA_030272975.1 Sparidentex hasta
ATTATCTGTACATTATATGTACGCCGCTTAATCCTCTGTAGGGTCGCGGGGGGGCTGGAGCCTATCCCAGCTGACTTAGGGCGAAGGCAGGGGACACCCTGGACAGGTCGCCAGTCTATCACAGGGCTACACATAGAGACAAACAACCAGGCACACTCTCATTCACACCTACGGACAATTTAGAATAATCAATTAACCTCAGTATGTTTTTGGACTGTGGGAGGAAGCCGGAGTACCCGGTGAAAACCCACGCATGCACAGGGAGAACATGCAAACTCCACACAGAAAGATCCCAGGCGTCCCGACCGGGACGCCAACCTGGGATCTTCTAGCTGTGAGGCAGCAGTGCTAACCACCGGGCCACTGTGCAGCCCTGGAAATAATTATAGTGCATTTTTTAAATTTGCATCATTGAATGGCTGTCACCCAAACATTTGAACTTTGACATCAGATAAATACTGTCAAACAACCTTTACTGTGTTTAAGCAATAAGCATCACTAATGTAAATATAGAGTCCACTTTTCCTTGCCCTGCCGAAGTCCTGCACTCTGACCCAGTCTGCCCATCGAGTGCAACAGCTTGATCCAGGATGGTCTCTGTAAAGATGTGGGCAAAACAATCTCTGATTCCCTGTTCTAATTATGGCCATTTCTTTTTCCTGCTATTAGACAATGACCAGGAGGAACCAGTACTTGTTGATAATGAAGACTTTGAGACTCTGCTTTCAATAGTGATGAAACATATAAATCTAGACCAAAATGGCAGACCGACCGATCTACAGCACCATCCCCAGAAACACAGTCCGAGAGTGGCTAAAAAGTACTGCCAACCACGTGAAACTGAGACTCCTTCTTTCTTTCTTTCTTTCTTTCTTTCTTTCTTTCTTTCTTTCTTTCAAAGTTTTAGGTTTCACTGGTAATTACTGACTCTGAGGGAGTTTCTACTCTTGCAATTATTGAGGTTACTTTTCTGTCCTCTGAATTTCTCTTTCATCCTCAACAAACAAAAACAAATCCTTCATTTCTCACTGGAACTAAAATGTCTTTAAATATGAATGAACAGAGGGTCATCCAAGCCTGGCAGTGTGTCTGGCCCTCGGGCCAATATCTTGGCATGCCTGGATGCAGTCTGTCGCATCCCCCATCTATGGGACAACAGAAGACATTGAGACCTTCTTGGAACAGACTTAAAGCGCTGCAGGTGTCAGGGATAACCCAGGGCAAATCTCTCCTGTCTAGCTGGCATCTGTCCTTCCCAAAACATTTTGGTGACCAATTCTGAACCCCTGTGAATAGGGGATAAGATAAAAAAGTGTTTGTGGCCAAAGGCAGTTTCTACAGAGAGCAATATTCATACACCAACGCAGACAAATCTCAAAAGTTTGCACCAATTACTAGATTGTTGTCAATGATGATAATGTTCTGCTCACATGATCAGTGGAGCACGGTCAAAAAACTTTCAATGCACTGTAATCTGAAACAACACTATTACTCTGTAAAGAGAACATCTTTTTTGAGTTCATTGCCTGCAGTCAGGCTTGATATTATGATAAACCTGTCTGGACCAGGTGAAAGCAAATTCACTGGTATTGAGATCCCCATCCATGCTCTTAGCAACACAAATCAAAGACGTAATTAAAAGTTGCTTTGGTTAAATGGGCTTGTTATTGGGCTGAGCTCTGCAACAGAGGAGTTCATTGGGGCAAGAAAGGCAGGAGCACGAAAGGTCAGATCATCCAAAAAGTTGTCAACAACTATAAGGGAAACAAAACTTCTGCTTTTGGATGTTATAGCCTAGCCAAGCCTGACATACACTGAAGAAATAACAGTACCACAAGAAGATGAGAAAGAAGCTTATGAGAGGAAGTAAGTACTCTGAGCAACTGACACTGCAAGTCCTGGAATTTCCCTGTAGAAATGGGATGCAGTGGAGGCACTACTACATCCACAACCAGTCTATTGAAGAAAATGGGGCTAAGGGATTGCTCCATCCATCAAGCAATCAAGTCCTTGTCAAATGCATAAGGAAAGAGCAGCAATTTGTGGATGAATTTGTTGATTTGTAGATAGGGTTGTAGATGAAAAATGAAAAACAGCTATTGCCAGGATTCACTGTTGAGCCCTTTGGAGTTGTGGTGGGGTTATGAATGAAAGATAAAAACATAAAAGAAAAGCCCCAATGATTTACCTTCCCTCCTACACCACTCCAAGAGGGCCGACCTACCTCAAAACATCAAGTCCTACAGTATCAACTCTGCTTAGTTGGAATTCAGGCTAATTTTGGTGTTCGCATTTCAAAATATCCCTCCAACGTGCGTTTGAATGTATGACTGACATTAACCTCAAGTTTGACATTTACCCCAAAGTACACACATATTCACAGAGCCATTAGCACGGACTTGTCAGTATTTAATTTCTGCACTGAGCTATGGATCAACACTTATTAGATTTTAATACCTTATTTGTGCTGGATACTCGTTTCAGCTGAGTGCTTGCTCAATCCTTCAGTATCTCTGACATCAAAGTCGAGATAGGACATTTCATGTGCGCTCACATTTGGTCTCTCTTCAAATAGTCCGGTTGGATTCTGTTGTATTGTATTCTTAGAGAAAGAGGCATGAGAAGGGATTGATTGAGGTAACCGGCTCATATGTGCGTTCTTATAAAGTTTCAAGCTTATCTTTGGAGATGACTTATACAAACACCAGCTTGCATTTACTTTTACTGTCACATCTGCTTTTATAATGAAATCATGTCATGGTTTCTATGAAACTCGTCTCAGTTTTCATGGGGTAATTTTATTTTTCCATTAGTCCAATCTCTAATTATGTTGAGATTACTTTAACACATGAATTGCCTTTGAACACTAAATGCATTGCTCTCTGTGCATATTTTAGTTTTACTGAGCCACTCTTGACTGCTCATTTTATCATCCGTAAACCTTGCAAAATCTCAGTGACTCTTACAATATCTTGTACCTTACCATGTGTGTAACTCTCCCTGTAATGAAAGCACACTTCTCTCTTTGATTCTACAACCCTCTGGGTTAGAGCACATTCAGATTTCGGTTGATAGGAACTCATACACACTCTGCTAATGAGACATCCCTGAGGCTGCAGCGCTACTCATTCCACCACTGCCTTGACCCATTTACCTGCTATCCTCTCAAGTTTAAAGTAATTGTGGGTATCAACTTCAGAAACTGTTTCCAGAATTGGTCATTAATTTGCTTTCCTTTCACAGCTTCTCAGACCGCTGATGGCAGACTTCAGTCTTAAATATTCTGTGCATATCAAACCACTGGAAAAGCTCATTCAGAGATAAAGTTCGAGTGCAGACTTTCTCTGTGAAATATCTGATCCAGGTCAGCAACATTTAATTTGAAGAGGGTAAGGTTTAACAATAACTTAGGTCATTCCTTGGCTACTTGCTTGTAAAATCATGTCCTTGATGATGATGACTTGTTGGCTCAGCATCCACCCAGGAAGCACTAACTGTCAGTGTATGTCTGTGAGTATTCTAATTAATATATGCACTTTCTGCTCATGTAGGCATGAGATGAGCAAGCAATGATGACCCCAGGTCTTGTGAACACTGCCAACTAAATCTTTCACAGTCAAACCAGAAACACTTTTATTGTATGTTAGCAACTAACAATTCAATTCTGCTTCTGTTTGGCCAAGCTTATCTTCTTTTCAACATAAAGTCACCTTGATAAAAGAATGGTTCAGTATTTATGGAGGAGATTATTTATATGGAACAACAGCCAGTAGCCAATTAACTTATTTAGCATACAGGCAGGAAGCTGGGGAAACAGCTAAACTGGCTCTGTCCGCTGGCAATAAAATCTGCTGATCAGCTACTCTGAAATTCACTGATAAGCATGTTTGTTTAATATGAGCAAGAAAACTAAACATTTAGTTGTAGTTAAACAGGGAGTTACACCATGTAACCTGATTGGTGGCCATGCCAATTACCTCCTGGTCTGTCTGCTGGCAGCCTGGCAATCATACACTGCTGACATGGCCAGGAAAGCTTTAACTCCTGCTGTTTTCACCGTACTGGGGTTGTTCCTGGAACATCATAATAAATGTTACTCTAAAACCATCATTCCCATCGATAAAAGGCCGTTTTGGCTGAGTGGGTAAGGGGCTGGACTCTCACCCAGGAGAGGGGTGTTAGTATCCAAAAATAACTTGGTGGGGTCAAGTAAATCTGGGCTGGGTTAAAATATACCCGTTCATGTGCTTGAAAGGATATCCCTGTGTTTGTGTGTGTTTTTCCCAGTCTTTCTCCCACAAAGCTATGTCCATCCATCCATCCATCCATTATCTGTACATTATATGTACGCCGCTTAATCCTCTGTAGGGTCGCGGGGGGGCTGGAGCCTATCCCAGCTGACTTAGGGACACCCTGGACAGGTCGCCAGTCTATCACAGGGCTACACATAGAGACAAACAACCAGGCACACTCTCATTCACACCTACGGACAATTTAGAATAATCAATTAACCTCAGTATGTTTTTGGACTGTGGGAGGAAGCCGGAATACCTGGTGAAAACCCACGCATGCACAGGGAGAACATGCGAACTCCACACAGAAGCATCCCAGGCGTCCCGACCGGGACGCAAACCGGGGATCTTCTAGCTGTGAGGCAGCAGTGCTAACCACTGGGCCACTGTGCAGCCCCAAAGCTATGTCATTACAAAAAAAAAAAGGACTGGTCAGATTCAATGACGGTCCTGGAGCAACATTATGATATGCCAGGAACAACACCAACACAGCAAGATCAGATTGTGTGTATTTGAAATAACAATCTAGCTACAATAGACTGGACCTTGTGTTTTTACCCCCCCTTACAATTAGCGTAATGTGAAGCATAATAATGTTAAAATACCACAAAGAAAAACAATATGTAACAAACTGGATTACAGCAGGCACATTAGCTGTTAGCTAAGGTCTAATTGAATGTTATTATAATATGGAATATTATGGGCAAGACGAATAGCCTTTGATTACGATGATGAGGTCGTTATTTTGAATAGTCATGTAGACACGTTAGCAATGTAATCAGAACAGTGAGACGGATGGAGGAAGAGCAGCTGGTCCGTGGCCGTGGCACGCTTACAGACCATTGAAAATCTGAGCACCGTTTCCAGACCCATCCGTGCAAATCCAGGCAGCCATTCATACAGGACTCCTTTTATTTTCAGCGAAAACTAAACCGTTTTGTAGGTTTGTTAAACAGGGATGAGTACATGTGTGAACAAGTTTTTTTAGACACTGCCTTTGCGCTACACTAACTGTCTATTTGGCATGTGCAGACACGGGAGGACCGCTCTGCAATAAATTAGCATATTGCAGTGTTTACAGTGATGAAATCTACCTTGAGGGTGTGTTCAAATATTCAGACTGAACACAGCAAATCATAATTGGGCGTCATGCAGTCAGTGTAATAGTTGGTTGTTCAAGGGGTTTGCAAACTGAAGAGTTAAAATATATCGACATTATTGATTTTTTTATTTTTGACCTTTCCTGAAGCCGTATTACTCCACTCAAGAAGGGAATCTTGAGAGAGAGAACATCAACAAACCATTTTTAGATCAGGCAGCTTATGTATAATTGATTTAATGGACTTTTGAGTCAAGAAAACATCCGCTGGTAGAAATGATTCTCTGTGAGCAAAATGAGGCAAAAATAAGCTTTGCATTGTATCTGAATATATCAGCAGGACTGTTTCCACAGTAAGCTAATGGTCTTTCGGTAAGATGAACACCAGTTTTATACACTAATTAGCATTTGGTAACAAGAAACTGGTCCTTTTTCTCTTGGAAGATCCTCCGCTTGCAGCAGTGCTCATACTGTGAGCATAATGGACTGTAAGTATAATTTGTGCAATCAGCTGCTTCAATCAGACTCCTGCTGGTACACTGAATGGTGGATATACAGTAAGTGCATTTCACAACGACCAGCACGTTTCCATGTGTCCAGCCTGAAATGAAGATGTTACTGTACTGCATTGTATATTCTAGTAGATTTACAGAATAACCTTGGGGAAATTTAACCTCGATTTAACAAGCGCTCTGTGGAACAAATGCTAACTCCTGAGAATTAATTGATTTAATTTAATCATTATTGTGTTATGTGTGCGTTGTGTCCTCCATTTGTATTTTATATATTTATTTGTGGTCTCTTCTATTTGTATTTTTTTATTATTTTATTAGGGACTACGGATGCAAATGAGCAGCTTTACTATAGTCCAGCATGTTTACAGAGATGATCATTAATTTGCACTGTCCCTATCCAAAAATGAAGCATTATTAAACTAAAATTAAATTATTAAATTAAACTCCTGAGAGTCTTGATGGCCCTGATGGAAAGTGTAAGCTATGCGTTACCTGTAGCTGAGTCAGTGAAATGGATTTCAAAAGCGGTGATACATCACAATATGATCTCTGGTGACTACTGAATGTGTTTGTCATCACTTGGCAAATTCAACGCTCAATAGGGAAAAGAACAGGAATCACAAGCTCTTCATAAATCATGTGAGAGAAAACTTCGGGGTGTGTTAAACAGAGCACAACTCATTCTGTGTCAGTGAAAAGGGCAGAAGCTGACAAATTGATGGCAGAAATTATTAATCACTTTGCTCCGGCAAAATGTTTGCTCGGTTTGAAGATTCATAGTCGCTGAGTTTTGTAATTGTACCACTATGTTAGTCACGCATAGTCATGTTATCAAGTTGTGGCTGTTTTATGTTGTTGTCTGATAGAAATTTACACTGATGAAAGTGTACTAAAGGGGTGAAATCATGAATACGACAGCGACAGGCTTGATAGGCTTTAGCTATCTCTTTATATTTTTCTTCTTATGCACTGATTTGCTTAGCTGAACAGCCAATAGGAGTGACTTCTTTCACTGACAACTTCCCCCACCGATTCAAAGCGCACAGTCAGCTGAAAGCATTCAACGAAGGCTAACAAGTGTCAGGGCAACAGATGCTCACCAACAGCCCGACAATGGCCAACCATCGGCCTGGTGTGTCAGGACCCTAACTCCTCTCATGTTGCAATGTATGGTAAGGTTCAACTTTCCAAACAGAGTCCAACAACAAAAAAACAGCCACACAGGTCGCTGCAGATGCCCTAAAGATGAACAATTATCTCAGCCAGCTGTGCATAACTAGGAGACTAGACGGCCAGAGTGACCGGCATTTGATTAATTTGTTAATTTATTGCTTTTCAAATATCATATTAAGTTCAGAATAACTCAAATATACTTTTTAGTTAAGAATAATATTTGAACATTTTAAATTAGAGAGGATTTCCCTGATTGGTTCCACACACAAAAATATACATATGCTTTTTATTAATGCGTAGAATGTGGATTCTGGTTGCAGCTTATTTCACGACCATCGTCTCATCTTGATTCAAACACTTTGTGTGCTGATTGACTCATTATGTCCAATTTGCCAGTGAAATACCACTGATTGCACCTTTAAGTCAAATAAAGGAGTTGCAAATTGAACGGGTTATTGCACTGCCACTTACCTCGTTGTGCTGCTGTCGCCATGGCGAGCTTTTGATGATCCCTCCCGACTGAGAAAAGATCACCATTATTGTTACCACTGTTTTTTGTCCTTGGCTCTGAGCATCATCTGGAACAGTAGCGTACTCATTCATTACTGTTGCTGTTGGTGCTGGCAGAGCAAACATTTGCTCCGCACTGCAACTATTTGTTTGGAGGCAGGCAGTGTTCTTGGCAGTCAGCGGCATTAGATGAAAAGCTTTCACTTCTCTCTCTTTTTCTCTTTATGTGACACTTGTGGTAGCCAAAACGAAAATTATTATTGTATAGGGAGATAAGATGTTTAAAGTATTATCATTTTTCTGTTTCTTTTCTTGGTCTTTTGGCTGAGCAATGAGGCAGCTGCTGACCGACTCCACTCAGACGTAGTCTCAAGGTATGAGACATACATGAAAAAGGACAGATGGTCTTTTCTGAAGCCACAGCATTTGATAGGGAGGCATTTTATTCTACACTTCATTTTGTGTGTAGAAGAACAATTTTTCTTAGCACTCACTTGTGAAAGATGTGCTGATATTTTACACTTTAAACAAAAGTATGAATAAATGAATATTTAAAAACAGTTCAAGTCAGAGTCATACATTCATAATTAAACAAAAGTAAATTAGTATTATCAGCAACATGTACTTAAAGCACTGGACCAACAATAACAACTCTCCCTGTGACCCGATCATTGAGATTATATTTGATACTATGAGATTTAAGAGACCAATGCAGCCATGAGGAAGCAGAATTTTACAGCTCTAGCAGATCATGTTGGAGTTAGTTTTAACATCTTCATTCAGATTCAGTGTGGTAGTTTGGTCCAGTGGTTCTTAACCTTGGGTCAGCACTTGAAAAATAGGTCAGGTGATTAATAGCAGAATGAGACGGAATAGACAAAAACTTTTTTGTGAAATATTAGATGACTGAACCTCTTTGCTATCTAAAGGAAGCCTTGCGAAAAATTTCGAGGGGCAAAAGTCTCAATGGTGGAACAACTCCAAGTCATCTGTAAATTTTCAAAGACCTATAAATCTAAAACGTTAAGTAAAAGTTACTTGTAACCCTCGCTGTCAGACAAAGTGCTGCAGTGCAGTAAAAGGTATACCCTTCATCTGAAATGGAGTAGAGTTGTAAAGAAGCAAAAAATGGAAATCAAAGGACCCTCAAAATGTAGTGCAAGACTGGAGTTAATGTACTTAGCCTACTTTACAGTGCTGGAGCTGTGCTGTAAGATGCACTGACAAATAAATGGTTCATTAGAATCACCTGGTGGACCCTGTTGATTAAACCTTTAAGCCCCCCCAAGATCCCCCAATTGTTTACGAATAACAATTCATCTTAATTTTGGTTTGAAATTTTCAAAAATGAACATTATCAACAGTATATGCCTTTTATATGCACAGTTATTATACTTTTTGCAAAAATGCCTAATTAACTTAGCATGCTTACTAGCTTGCCATGGCCTGTCCTGTCTCCTAACACCACTATGTACATCAAGACATGATGGAACGTTGACAGTTTGCATCTTACAACAAAATATACTTACAAAATGCCAAGAAAGAAAATGACTAACTAAACAAAAAAATACAACCTTTACAATAAACATTTCTAAATTCAAGTTTCTCTCTTTTAACCACATTAGTTACCTCGTTTACTCATTGTAAAACACACTTGATTTGAACTGACATAAACAAGATGAAACTCAATAAAACAGTCTTGACTTAGCCTTGTTGTTTGTGATACCTGTATCATCTGAGGTTGTGCTGCAGCAGGCAGACTCCACTCACAACTAGCTACTTGCTATAGGTGGCTACTTGCTAACAGCAGCTACTTGCTAAAGGCAGCTACTTGTTAAAGGTATCTACTTACTAATGGCAGTTCCTTGCTTAAAAGCTAGTCATTACAGTCACTGAGGCAGTACAACAAAGATTAGCAAGTCCAGTAAATTGGGGAGCCCTGAGCAAAAATACAAAAGTACAATAAACTACCTTAATAATGTATTCTGTATTACATTCAAAAGCAAGCTAACACACACAAATATAACTTTGTAATGTTTTTTGCCTTGGGCCACCCTTGCAAGCTGTTTAAATATTGAGTTGTACATTTTAAGTGTAGCCTAAATTAAACATGGTATTATGTATGATTTGGGGGATGAATATGAGTGCAGTTCATTATAACCAGACTCTGCAAGAGTGTACAACGACGTAGCGGCTCTGAACTACTGGTGACACTTCCTACAGAGGCAGCGGATCTACTAACCCTTAACCAGCCTCCCTTATCCTCAGTCTCTTATCTTCAGCCACCGCAGTAACAGTAATCACTTTGTTCGCTCCAGGATTAAAAAGTTCAGCTCTGCTTCATGAACCTCTTGATTTGTGTATTTGCCCACAGATATGCATTATGTAGTCATTTCCCCCCCTAACCCCTCAGACACGCTGTGGCTTTTGGGTTTCTGAATAAGCAGCTCAGCATTATAATCCGCTATTGTGTTTCCAACCTTATCCATTATCTGACTTTATCTGCTCTGTGGGCCGGAAAGACTTTCTTTTTTTCATGAATTTATAACATTTCGTTGTTGAGCATTGGTCTACTTTTGTTGACTCATCGCAGCTAAACCTCTTCTCATTCCTGTTTTTTTCTGGAGTCTCTTTTCGTCTCCTAACTTAAACACAGTTCGGTTACATTCAAGTCTGACTATATAGACACCAAATAAGACAAATTACCCCAAATAATTTAGTTATAGTTTAGTTATAACTGTAGGTGATGACATCTGTCTGCTGTCTTACCTGAACAAATGCCATAGGGGAGGACAGGGAAAGATGAGCCAGTTTATTTTTTTACTGCAAATTTGAAGAGTTTCATTTGTTTCAAATAATCATTACTATGTATAGCTCCCATTGTGTGCACCTATGAAAATCAAAAATCATCTAAATATAATGTTTCAGGGTAAAGACAAAAAAACCTCTCAGCTGAAATCAAGAAAACAGAAAATATCACAAACAAATGCTGAAACATCATAACCATAAATTAAACACCGCTGGAATTTCTTCAACATGTTTTCTGCATTTCTCGTTTTCTTTTTTTTAAGTTGATTACATTTCAAACTAGTTCTTGTTAACGTCAGACACATACAGATATCTCGGTCAGGGCACCTATGTGTGTGGAAATATTTCAGCATAATAGCTGTGCTCACAGTTTTCAGAACATTGCTGTGCAAGTACAGGTTTTTGAAAACTTGAAAACTATTTCCTCGCAATCCAAGCTCAGATCGGACACATTGAAAACACTTCACACAATTCAAGATGACTTACAACTTCACTCTTCCAGCTAGTACCGCCCATGGGACCACCCACTCCTACCATTCCTCCCCCCCGGTGTCTCCATCAAACACACCAGGTAACCAGGACAACGGCCGCACGTGTCTTCCTCTTGTTAATGAGTCTTAAGTGTTGCCTGGAGTGCCACATTTAAATTGCAATTCAGGTCGATGTGCGGCACTAATGAGCAACATGATTAGATGAAGGTTGTTCTTGTTAATTATTATGAACAGTTTTCCTGGAAACAAAAGAGTGTTTTGCTAAAAAACTGCAAACTATTTAACTGATCATTACCTATGTTGCAACATGAAGATTAAAGCAGCATCAATTTCATTCCATGATTCTCAACGAATATTTTATTTTTATTTTTTTTACATGAAATACTCTCAAATATAACTGAATTTAATGTTTAAAATACTTTATGAAATAAAAGACAACACTACAACAGGCAATCTTCACTTACATTTAACTTGTGGCTCTACAGTGGTGGGATTGGATTTTCCTTGAGGACTGAGAACTGGATTAAAATAATGAATGTGGTATGATTGTCACAGTCTTCAACATGGCCACCTTTAATGTATGATAATGTCTTCTTTCTGATCTCACCCACCCCACTATCCAAGTGAGCCCACAGTGCACCAGGCAAACCTGGCAATTAAGTTACCAAAAGTGGGTTTGGCAACCCCCCAACACACTTATTCTTAAATTATCTGCTTAAGTTTATTTCTGTAATGGATTCTACTGGTTATTTCTTTACCCAACAACATAGTGAGAATTGAAAATTCATCACACATCTCACATGCGTGTGAGCTCATCCACGCTAAGGAAAAAAAGCAGCAGAATATGACAGAATATCTTGCAATGTGAGCACATCAGCCTGACCACACCTTGCTGGCAAATTCTATCAACATCTTCATGTCCCCCCATCTGTTTGTGTTTTTTGCCCTCTTGGACCCATTTATTGTAGTGCTGGTGCTTTCCAAGTTTTCAACTATTACTTTTGTGTTTAGCAACAAAAATGAAACCTTAAATTGTAATGAATCATATTTCTTCTCTGGTGTACAAAATGTCTAAATTGGATCAGCCAAAGCTAGAATCTCTTCTACTATCAACATCTGAGATTTTTTCTTTTAACTAGGACTACAATCATCACTGACCCCGAAAACCTTAACCATAGAGGATGAGGAACACAGTCATTGATATTTTCCATAATCATAGGTTGCTTTTGGAGGCAATGGCAAATAGCAGCTTTGCCATTTAGGGATGATAACTTGCTTGTTGCTTGTGGCTGCACAGACGACCTCTTGTCCCTTGTGGCTTCTATGTTCAGCTGTTGATGCTGACTTGATAGATAAGGTGCATGTATATGTAGTGCAGAGGGCGACTCTCAGGGGATCCTGGTATTGACTTTACAGGACTATATCATTTACTAGTGTCGAGCCGAAGGCTGTGGTAGCACAGACACTGCTGGTGATTGATACTTGGTTTCAGAAACTGAATAAATCTCCCAGTTCCTACGTATCCAGACCGGGGATTAAATCAATCGATTAACCAGACAAAATAAAATCAGCAGTTATAAGTACAGGAAACACTGTTCCAATCTCAGCCAGCAGTCTGCTAATCCAGTTAGTCCATGCAGCCTCATTAAAGACCCCTGCTACAGACTCACTAATGACTCCGTTTATCTATCCATCTCATAGTAAGTCTGTCACCACATGTCATTTATATCTTCGTCAGCCAGAGATAAAACTCATTGTACTCTGATTTGGCTAATCTAAAATTAGCTTTTGATTGGGTTTTATTTGCCTTGCAGTCACTGTATGTTGCTGACTGATTCAAATAAGATTGCAGTAGATGATAAAGTTGCGTCTTACAACTCATATACGTGATTTAACATGCCAGTAAAACAAGTCGGTGTCCATGCTGAGCCACTTGAAATGTTGAGCAGATGTGGTTAACCCTTTAGTCATGGTAGCAGTGCAGCTCTAATACTGGTAGTGTCGGTCAGGCTGACACTGGTCCGAAATGGTCAATAACTAGATGGTTTACCATAACGGTTTTTACGTGGATTGGACACAGTAATCATAATCATGCCTGATTTCCAAATGCCTACTACACCCCATATATATACACAGGAAACAAAGCCATAGTCAAACGTCTCATGAAAGGAGGTATACTGCAAGTAATTATACTGCTGTTACTGTAAGTAACAAGTAGCATTTGTAATACTGAATGAATGGCGACCAAGATGTAATGCAAGCCAGTTACTTGAATTGTCACATACTTAAAACGAGGGTGTAGCAATCTCTTATAGCTTCAGTCATGCTAACATGAGCAAACTCGGCTAGATTGACTTCTGTGTTAAGCAGCTACCAGGTTGGCGAACTAGATGACTTTGTTGATATATGTGAGGGGGTGCAAACTCCCGGCCACCGGGCCATTTCTGGCCCCCCTCCCCCTCTATCCGTCTGGTGACCTGATATCAAAAATATGATGTAATTATATAATAATGGTAATAATAATAATAATAATAATAATAATAATAGTTTTTTTTAGGTACTTTCAGGAAGATGTTTGACCTAACAATACTTTACATTGCTTTCTTTAATTTGGCCACTTGGATCTCTTAAACTAAAACACTGTCACATTTATAGGGCATATGAATGAACAAGTACGATGAACATCAGTGAACAATATCTGTGAGAAGTGAAGCCTCAGATATATGTCCATCAACCTCAAATCCACCTCTTAGGTGGGATCGAAATGATCCCGGATTTTGGCGTCAAATTGATCCAGATCTCTGCCTTACAGTTTGAAAATTACACCAAAGCAGCATTTTATCCAGGTTAAGATAGGATTGAATTTCCAAATCTAAATCTTAAGGATCAGAAATATTTGTATCTGCTTTAAAATACCCAACTTTTGGATCTGAACAGAATTTAATCCTATTTGCCCAGTATAATCCTGTGAAATATTTTTAAAAAAAAATACTGGCCTTGGTGAGCTTGGTCAGCTTCTACTGGATTCTCTTGAGACCAGACTTTTTGGCCAAACTAGCGGCCTGACATTAGGCATGGCCAGTGCCGGCCCAAGCCTTTTGGTAGCCCTAAGCAGAATTTGATTTGGGGTCCCCCTTTATTTAATATGTAAAAAAATATTAATAATTGATTTTTTTCTTGATTGGGGCCCCCTGGCCACCAATTCAGGAAAAAAAAAAAAAAAAAAAAAAATTATGTCAGGCTGCTAGTTTGGCCAAAAAGTCCTGTCTCAAGAGCTTAGTTCGCTTGTGCCTGGTCCTCAATGGTA
This sequence comes from Sparidentex hasta, assembly GCA_030272975.1. Taxonomy (NCBI): domain Eukaryota; kingdom Metazoa; phylum Chordata; class Actinopteri; order Spariformes; family Sparidae; genus Sparidentex; species Sparidentex hasta. The sequence goes on from JARJLU010017467.1 coordinate 14,196, forward strand.
ATCTTGGTCTGTCCACTTTGGTTCTGACTCAAATAACTTAACAACTATCGGATGACTTGACACACAGTTTAGTACAAGTATGTTCTTTGTCACACAGGGTAAAACCCTGATGACTGGTGAACGTGAGTCATCAATACATTATCCACTGTCATTGCCTAACACAAACAATAAGCAAATAAACAATATTTCCACATTACCTTAAAAAGGAAAATTCCCCACAAAAAAGATCATACAACTTCAAGTACTGACTAACTACTTACATGTTTGTTGGAAACATTCTGCTCATGGGGGAAGTGTTGGTCTCTGTAAATGAATTAAAGCCTATGGTGTTGACCTGCTCAAATGTGTCATAAGATCACTTTTGCTGTGAACTGGCACTATATGAATGATATTAATTGAAATTCCTCTTCCCCTTGACTTATTCTAAGGGTGCCTCACAAAAATTGATGATTGATTTGTTAGTAGTAAACAAATACAGCTATATTCAATTAATTATGGAATGGAATCAAATGCATGATTGCTGATGATGTACCTATTTAGGAAGCTTTAAGGACCCTGCTAGATTTAGAGTTTCTATAAATTCTAAGATAATTCTCTGTTTTTTGGAAGTCTTACATTAGAAACATCTCTATAAACCTAATTCCCCCTGCTCTGTTGTCAATGCAATCTCAGTACTTCTTTGTTGTCTTGATAAATTCAATGACAGATTCATGTTATACTCAGCACTCTGCTGTTTTGAGCTTCTAACAGAAACTCCTAAATCCATACTTAATATACATACAGTTGATTTATTGAGTGTGCTGTTGATGGGCACTTTTCTACCACAATGCAGTGCAGAGAGGAAATAGAGAAGCTACTGACAGGAAAAAATGAAAAGTGTGGGTGGTGAAACTGTTCCAGAAAGGTACCGGAAAACAAATAGGTAAAGATTTTCCTGCTTTTTAAAAAAAATAGTTTAGTTGGCAGCAACCTCCCAAGTTTCAAAGTATAAAGTGTGTTGAAACTGACTAATAAAACTTTGCATTATCACATTTGGTATAAAAGATAGGTATTCTGTTTAGAATTAGTATGTATTATGTATTGGTGACAAACCAAATCTGGTCACATCAATGCATTCATTGGATCAAAAGTCCATGGAACTTCTTGCACATATATGTCATATTAAAAGTCTTCCTATGGCTCAATGAGCACACTCCCACCCTTTTGATGTTGAGATGGTTGTACCAGTGACAAAAACATGACAAAGTTGGATGTAACAAGTTGGAACCTCTGATTGGTAATTGTGAGGCTTCATTTGTTTGAGCTTTCAGGACTGCAATGAAAGTTTTGTGCGAATGCTCGAAGCCTCGAAGGTTGAATCCTAATGACGGTGGTGGTCGTGGCTGAGATGTATTAAAAGGCACTGGTGAGGGCTTATTGGATTCTCAGGATGAATCCTAATGACTTAGCAGCATAGCTGGGGTTGGTTAGCTTGGGATGGTAATGACATACGTACTTGTATTTCTGTCCGCCACTTTTTTTCTGGGCTGAAAAAATCTCTACATCTCTACGGACCCTCATGCATAAAATGAGAGAGGAATTTAAGAAGAGTCCTGTCTTCGCTCTGGTGATCTTTGATGTGAAATTCACCTTGCCAGGCAGTGGTCATGTGCCCAAATATGCATGTTTTATCGTAGCCTTAAGACTTTTTTGCTGAGATTCATGGCCCCCAGAGGCTGAGACACTGACATGAGCTTGCTGTTAGATGTTGCTTTGGGAACCTGTTGGGGCATCCAGAGAAAACGCTATTTAAGCTCTTGTTAGATGGATTGTTAAAGGGAAACTGATTTCTGCTTGTGTATTTCTAGCTGACAGTGGTAAATCGTCATCTTGAGCCTTACCTCTGCTCTCGTTTTGGGATGTTGGTGTGGAGCTTGGGAAGCTGAGAATCAAATTCAAGAGGCAGAAAGAAAATACACTGTGTGGCATCTGTCACCCTCAGCATGGAGCCAATTGCTGTAAAAATACATAGACCCTTGCAAAACAATATCCATATGAAGCAGGCTGCAATAGCTGAAAACCTCCCTGAGGACTCTATCACCAGCCTGATTAAATAAAGATTCTGTTGTGTGGGGGAGGCCTCTACTGGTGCTGCATGGATTTTATTCCAATTTGTTCCCTCTCTCAAATGCCCTCTGCCTGAATAGTGAATTTATAAATGGGAGATGAGTTAGGTGCTCATGGAAAATGCGTCTCTAGGGTCATGAGTTACCAATGAGCTGATGTGATACCTGTGGCTGCAGGCTGCAGTTGCAAATAAACAATATTTGGTATTCTGACAAATAAGGGTGATCCAGAGCATGAGGGGAAACCACCTGAGATTTTCCTTATCCATTCCCCTGTGATGAACATGGAGAGATACATACTGTACAATCTTATAGCACCATAAAGTAGCAGGTTTGAAAGTAATCCAGTAACTTGCAAAGATACCCCCTGGATGAAGATGCGAGCAACACCTACATACATCTAAATCCTGTCTTGTTATGAATTTGCTGAGCATGACTGATGAACTGATTTGAGACACTAAATGGTGCAATTTAAAAAAAAACAAAAAAAAAAAACATGCCCTAACAAACAGGCAGTTCCAACAGTGGTTCTGGTTGCAGGAAACGCAGGCCCACATACCTACTGCTGAAGAAGATATGATACGTGAACTGGGTGTTCATATTAACCACCAGAGGTATCATTAGTGACCATACTGATCACAGCCATTACAGCACCTGTTACAGTGTGTATGCTTTTGAGGTGAAGTTGCCCATAGCTGATATTTTTCTCCTCTTTTCTTTGGATTTGACACCATGTAGAGTGTTGATTTTATGTGTACATCCATATTTTTTATCTGTTTTATCTTTTTTGTGCAGCACTTTGTAAACCTTGTGTTTGTTAACATCGTGCTATTTATAAAGTGGATTGGATTGGAATATTGAATTGGATATTTAGCTTGCCGACAGGATGAGAGATAACTTCCTGAGATTATCCCATGTGTGGGATGTGGAAAATCACCACAAGCAAGTACAATTATACTGAATCTTAGGGGACCACAGAGGAGATTTTAATTGCTGTGGACTAGAAACTCAACCTGCAAAAGTTGCCCTTCTCAGCACCGTGATTCCCCATGAATTACATTTCAGTTATTTTTAGTGGCCTACATTGAAAACAGCTAGACGCTACAACAGTGGTGAACACTATAAACCAGTGACTTGTAGTAATGACAGTTGTAGTAACCTCTTCTTCATTTCTACTCTCACAGTAGAATCTGGCCATTTACCTCTAATGGACCATTTGACCCCTGACCTTCTATAAAAGTGCTGGATAGCTGCGCCGCTAACAAGCTTACAGCAATTACAGTCATGGATTTATCGATATAAAGCAAGTAGCAGAAGTAAGCAGTTTTATGCCTGTTTGTTTGGAGTATGAATTCATGGTGGCCAATTATTACATATTGCACCTTTAATGAATGGTGGCATGTATAATTGCAGAATTAATAGCTGATTATCTTTTTAAATGACATATTAACATTTACAGCAGCAGGCTTATTAGCAATGGTAAACAATTCCCCTTTAGTCATTTCTTGATTATTAATGACTCACCCGAGTCATTAAGTGATATTGTCCAGTCTGACAACACAATACTTCATTATCTCATTAATGCGTTATACCTATTTATCAAAACATGTAAAATATTGATAAATTAGTTATTTACCTGTAGTAAGGCAGCTTTTAATCTCTTTATAGAGGGCAATTTATGATAAGAACATGAATAACAACATAGAGGTGCAGCTTGGTAAGTTTCTGAGTTTGTGTTTCCTTAGGAGGAAAAATGCTGTTCAGACGGCCTTGGAATAAGCCGTCGGGGGCAGATAAAGGTAAATTACCTCAGTTTGAGATAAAACATTTGATGCTCTGGTCTGAAAACAAAGATTAGAAAATGCTTTGGTACCAAGCCATCTTTCTGTTTAAGGTGAAAAAAATAAATAAATTTTGAACTTACAAATGTGGCCTCTGCTACCTTCGTGCTAACATAAAAGAATGTAAACAATTTAGTGACTGTAAGACTCAAAATGTGTTTCGAAGGTTTTCACAGTTAGTTTTCCCTTTTAAACGTTGTTTCATGTGCAGATGTTGTTATTTTTGTCTTGAATGTATTTATTTGATTTAATTTCACATTGTTTGATTGTTGTTTTAGATTTTACCAACTAGTTTGCTGTCAGTAGCACTGCCTTACCTATTGTGCCTGTTCTCTTATCTCATTAATTTACAATTTGTGACTCTCATGGTTTGTCTAAAATATCTTCCAGACCAACTGTGCTCCACTTTTAAACCGTACTAAGGATGATTTGGAACACTTATGTTTATTACACCTTTCTTTAGTTGCCAAACTTGAGTCTATTAGAATGTTAATTTCTCTCCCTCTATCAACCCAACCGGTCAAGGCATAGGGTCGCTCACCACTGAATCCAGTTCTGCCTCGAGGTTAAAAAAAAAGGCAGTCAGTCATCATCAGTCTAAAATTGGCCTTTACATGGGATGGAAAGACTCCCAGGATGTAAAAGCAGTTTTTTAAGATGCTCAAACCAGATGGAGGTCTAGCATTACTAGGTTTCCCCCATCTATGCTTGATAGTACTTTCTCACTATGTTCTTGTATTGGTTTTAAAAGGTTCAGTGATCTTTATATTGACAATACATTTAGCATGTTTGAGCAGCTATCAGTTAAAGTTGGTCTACATCACTACAGTATAGAACCTTAATTCCCCAACCTTCCTGGTGAAATAAAGTTTAATTCTTTTTAAATGTGTGTTGACAGTCATTTATAGACAGATTAGCTCTTTATAAACTAGGCCATTAAATCATTTGTTTATCTATATGGGAGGAGGAACTGTGTGAGGCATACCTATTGGTTTGTGGGGACAACAGGCTCTCGAAAGGATACACACCTCTTCGCCCAGCCCTACACTTCAGCAGAGTTTGGGTGGGTGGTTCGTGCCAAGTGGCATCCATATGAATGCCAGGACCCATGGTTTTACAGCAGAACATCACGTTGTAACGAGATAATAAATAGTATTCAATTCCCCCGTCCGTCGTTTTAATGTTGTGGCTTATTAGCGTGTACATGCTTTCTGTAATGTTGACTGTATGGTCTAGCCTAGTTGACCTGTTTGTTTCTTTCTATTCATTGTGTCTGTGTGTGTGTTTTATGTTTGATTGTGCTGTTATGTCTGGTTGTTACTGATGTTTCTGTTTTTATGTTGTCATTGTCCCAACCGCTTATCCCTTTCCATGGGGTCACGGGGTGTTGCTGCTGGAGCCAATCCCAGCCTTGTCTCAGGGCGAGGGCAGGGTACTCCCTGGATGAGTCGCCAGTTCATCGCAGGGCCCTCACTAGTGAGCAATGTGGGGTTCAGTATCTCGCTCAAGGACACTTCGACATGCAGCCCAGCCCTGCCCGGAGCTGGGATTTGAACCAGTGACCTTCTGATCACTAGTCGACCTGCCGCCCTCATTGCTGTAGATGGGTACATGTTGTTATGTCTGTATCTTCTGATGTTTGCTTTAAAGAAAATAAATTAACATCTAAATAAAGCCTTTTTTAACCTTTTTTTGCCAGACTACCTTGGATCCTTCTTCTTTTTTTCATTTCTGTATTCCCTTCCAAAGAACACTTTCATCATATTTTTCTAAAGGTGTGTTGATAACCTTTCCATTATCTCACAACAATGATGCTGTTCGAGTCATCTGCCCCCTCAAGTGGTTACCAGTTTGTTGCAATCGCTAATGTTAATGTTGCTTACGCTAGCTAGGTAACACTGGTCGCACACTGTACAATTCAGCCATTTTTAAACACTTTTTCCTCAAACTGGCATCTGCAGGGCTTTTGGTCGCTTACAAAATACAGATACCGTGTGATACCAACACCATAATGCTATTAGCTCACAAATCTTCTTAGAAGTGTCGGAATTCTTACATGGAGATACAAAAAAACAAAAAAAACAACTAAAGACACAGTCATTTTAGACCTGACAGCTCTTTTGAAATCATTCATTTGTAATGATAATAATTCAAGTAATCATTCACAACATAACAATAATCATAACATAACAGTCTCCTAATGGCATTGCAAGCCAGATGATTCTTTCAAGTTGTTGACTCTGCCAGAACTGGCTGGCCTTCCACTCAGTGAAAGCAATTTCCCACAGGGCCACTGCACTATTTAATACATATTTAATGCTGTGTTATGTATCAACCAGTAGGAGCCGTATAGATGTACAACATAGGCATTACAGGCAGCAAGGTTCGGGTAATAACCAACATTATGCTGCTTGGCGATATACAACACCTCCAGGAGCCTAGCATATAGGAGCAACAGTTACAAATGTAAATGACTTTGCCGGCTGTGGCTCAGGAGAAAGAGCGGTTTTCCACCAATCAGATGGTCAGTGGGTCAATTTGCTGGCTCTGCAACCAACATGTCGAAGTGTCCTGTTTCTGCTTACTATTAAGTTTGATGTTATCAACCATCGCTTACATTCCCCATAGTCATTGCAAACACTGGCCTTTCAGTCTGTATACTCAGAAGAATTTGAATGGTAGGTCTACTTAATGAAGTACAGTATACATTTACTTACTGAACTTTGAGGTAATGTCATTTTCTTGTATAGCGTTATGAAACAATATACTCTGAGAAGAAGTATTTCACAGCAGGAAAGATGGCTCTTGCATAAATCTGGGCTGTAGAAAGATGTAAATACATGCAGTGGCTATGGTTCAGGATATAGTGTGTCTACCACCAAAGGGTCAGTGGTTCAATTCCAGGCCCCTGCAGTCTAGATGTCAAAGCGTTGCTAAGAGAAAAAGTGCTATATACTGTAAATACAGTCCATACCATTTACTTCCTCCACAACCATCTCATTTAGATGGCAGCATCTACTAAACTTGCCTGGTCTGGCTTGTGTATTATGTTTTGGTGAAAACTAATCATCAAAAATAATACTTTTTTTTTTTTAGCTTTAGTCTGCCTTGATAGTATGAATTTTTACAGTCTGGTTAGGTGCCATCATCGTAACTAATCCCACAAATAGGCAACAACTCCAATACAGCAAATGAATCAGCTGGTGTTGAAATAAAATGAACCACATGTGACAAGTAGTGGATATCAGCACTAAATTTAGTTAACAATGCTCGCTGATATCCACTTTCTGATTAGTTAGCCTCACTTGCTGACTTCCAATTTCTTAGAAAGGGACAGATGCCTTGTTAAAAAAGGGGTAGAAATTGCCTTGTATTAATATTTACAGTCTGGACATGACACGCTTCGGCTGTACATCATGAAGATTGACTGCCGGTCAAACTGCCCAATATTTCATCCACACAGTCCTAATAAAATGTAGATCAGCTTATAAAGGAGATTTGTTTGTGCATGCACTGTTTGATGAAACTACAGTGCACTGAGTGAAATGGCAGCTTTATGCCATGGAATTTTCAATTGATCTGTGCTTGTGGTCGACAGAGGCGCAAATGTTGGATTTCTTTTGGCACCAAAATGGCGATGCTGGGCGTAATTAATGTCAAAACACTCTATACCCAGCCTCTCCCTTTGCTGTACCTGGGCTAGGTCACCACAATCTGTTCTAAAGACATCTGGATAAAGCATCATGTTATCTTTGTTATTCATGGAAATAAGAAAAAAAAATGTATTAAAAAATAAAACTTCACTTTTTTACTGGGAGTTTGACTTATACTTTCCAACTCTCATATCTGTCCATTAAATATGAAGCTGGAATGTGGAGATGATAAGCCTAGCTCAGCATGAAGACTGGAAGCAAGAAGAATCAGCTGGCCTGGTTTTGTAGAGTAGAGGATATGAAATCCACCTAACTGCACCTCCAAAGCTGAAAATTAACACTAATGATCTTGTAACTTAACTCCCTTGTTTTTTCACTTCTGATTACTTTTTATATTGCAATGTCTAGACTAGGTCGTGGCCAGGTTCAGTGACTCAGTTAAGTCTCTGGTGGTTGTATACACATGTCTCCAAAACCCAGCACTGCAAAAACAAAGACCACAACTGATTCAGTTTTTAATAGGTGAATTTCATGAAGCAAGCTAAGCAATCTTGGTGTTGGTGTAAGTGTTTGCATGTGTGAAAGACCTGTCCCATGGATCAGTCCAATTGGTAATTGGGGGTTGTTTTCCCCACAACCCCAAAACATTTCAGTTCGAATCTAGCTCAGAAATAAAAAAAAAAGGAAAGAAAACTTAAAATTTCACCCTGAGATTTTACCGCAGATCACCCCAAAACAGCGCTGGGTAGCAGGCTTTACAACGCCGTCTGATGCAGGGTTTAAACCTGTCACATCTCTCGTCCACTGACCAAACAAACACTGGCAGCCCTTAAATCAGAGTACAAATGCAACAAAACATTCTTGTATGGATGAACAAACACAATTTATGGCTGTAGCTTCATATTTAAAGACAATAGTCTGATGAAGAAAAGCATCAGATGATCCTTCTTCCATTCTGCCTGTCCTGAACAGCTTTCATTTTCCTCTGTTACAGTCTAAGCACTTCTATTCTCTGCTTTTATATTTCGTTGGGATGAAGTCCATTATTTAAAAAAAAAAAAAAAA
>JARJLU010017468.1:0-45919 GCA_030272975.1 Sparidentex hasta
GTTGATGAGAGCAAACAGCAGGAAGGAGAGCTCTGCGACTGCAGCCATTCTGCTCTGAGGACGAGCAAACACTGACACCTCTCACCTGATTATCTCTATATTAACCCTCATCAGCAGCTTGTCAGTAGTGGCTGGAGGGAGGTGACTTCTTTATCTCACCATCACAGGAAACTCTGACACTTTCGGCTCTGTACCAAGAAATCTAATCAAAAGATCAGACACATGTTGTGAAATGACTTTTAGACACATTAAAGGTTTTAACTTGAGTTTACTGCAAGATTCATCTGAACAGAAGTCCACAAACTAGTGACCTGCTGTTACACCATGGCTCCTGACAATCTTCATTATTTGCATTATTTCTTGTAACATGTAATCAGACATGTGTGACACGTGTTAGTTTGCTTTGCTTAATTACTGCATCCGTAAAAAACAAGAAACATTGAGCTTCATCAGCTGACAAAAGTAATGTATAATTAGACAACTGTATTTATTGCAGACATTAAAATGACTAATCCCGAGTTAAAAAAAATGCTAAAAATTTTAATTTGAAATGTAATTTATGAAATACAATTAAATCAATCAAAACAGTAAAATGTTCCAAGTATATTTAAAATGATAAAAGCTCTTTTTAACCTGATTATATTTGTCAATTCTAATCAGTTTCCCCATATGAATGATAGTTTGATCAATAGGTAACACTTTATAATAACCATCATTAATGAACATCAAATGTATAATTAATTAAACTTTAGTTAATAATTATTTCACTGCTGATAAACAATGAGATTGTTCATGCTTCATTTATCAAGTTCATCAGACAACTTTATAATATCATCTACATGATGTTTACAGATGAACTACACAGTATGTATTAATCATTTACAAAGTTTTATAAACATCAGTGGCAACTCTTCAAGAAACAAGTTCCTTATTTGTTAAAAGATAAATAATCTATCCTCATCAATCAATCTGATCCTCATCAATGATGCATTAACATGTTAGCAGCATTTTAACATGATGACAGGTTTGAAGTGGAGGTCATTTTAACTCAGTGCTTGGGCAATTTATTTGTTTTGTATTATTAGTCAAATCTCAATCTGCAAAAAATAATAACAAATCAAATGTTACAATATTAGTGTTACTAATATTTTACTAACATTTCCTCTCCGAAACTACATTGTGCACCTTTAATTGGTTGACAACGTGTAAATTAATACTGTAGATCAGTCGATATCTGTAACTAATTTCATGGATTCAGTTTTTCTCCCTTTATTTTGAAGTTTTCACCGGAAATCTAATTAGATATTTTGCGGTTTTCAACCTGACCAGTAGAGGGCGCGTGGCGCTCTGTGCTGTAACTGCACATCACAACTAGTTACATCCGGTGTGCTTTCAAAGTAAGAGTAATTACGTTGTTATTTCGGTCAAGTCCAGGTCACCACGACCTCTTCAGCCTCTTCCAGTACTATGTGAATCGCACACACACACACCACACAAACACACACACACACACACAAAAAGAGATTGACAGACAGCTGTTTTCAGTCTTTTAATAGCAGTTGTTGACATATAAATCATCAGAAATCCATTAACCCTTAAAACCCTAACCCTAACCCTTAAGACATGCAGAACAACCACAGAGCCACTACTGCACTAATTATGAAAGAATATTGTCATATTTTATATCAAATTTAACAGACGAAGCTGGAATACAATGTGTCAAAAACATGTTTTTTTGACCCAAACACTACTCAAATAAACAACTAAACATCGAACTTCGTGAATCACCCTAACCCTAGAAAATTGGCTTGGTGCTTAAAAGGTTAATCAGAAATCCTTTAATGTCCCTCAGACGGGGAAATGTGTTTGTCGCAGCAGCGTCAGAATGTTACAAGAACAGAGCAATAACATAATAGACAATATAATTAAAAAGGAAAGAAAATAGAATTGAACTGACAGATATACATATTTACATGATATAGTGCAAGAATGAACAGTAAATCTTTATATACAGATTTTAAATATAGACAATAAATATGGGTGTTGAAATGCATTTGTACAGACTTACTGCACAGTGCAGAGTACAGGCTGAGGTCTATATGGAGCAGTGCTGGTTGTACAGTCTGACAGCAGCAGGAAGGACCTGCGATGCCTCTCCTTCACACACTGAGGGAGTATCAGTCTGTTGCTGAAGGAGCTGCCCAGTGCTGTCAGAGTGTCCTGCAGGTGGGACTCCTGCACCTGCAGCGATGACAGCTTGTCCATCATCCTGCTCTCTCCCACCTCCTGCACTGAGTCCAGAGGGCATCCCAGGATGGAGCTGGACTTCTTGATAAGTTTATCAAGTCTCCTCCTGTCTGCTGCTGAGATGCTGCTGCTCCAGCTGACTACTCCATAGAAACTGGCTGACGCCACCACAGAGTCATAGAAACAGTTCAGGAGTATTAAAGTTAATATATAGAATATCACTAGTCTCGTCCTCTCTAAAGCACTAAAACTAACAGTAATCTGTGAGCTACAGCACAGAAACCTGTTGATATGTCTCTTTTTCTAAACACATTTATTTATTAAGTTTTGATTTTATACAACAACATACAGGCAATATTGAAAAATAGTCAACAAAGTATCAAGAAAAAAAGAGAAATAAAAGAGAAAATACGAACAAAAACAAATAAAAATTCTTGAATGATACTTAAATATATATATATATATATATATATATATATATATATATATATATATATATATTACAAAACAAACCTAAAAGGTTCACTTTAAGTATTTTGAATACATGTAAACTTTACATCTAATTCTATTTCACAAGTTAATTTAATGTCAAATTAAGTGCAAATGTTTTCTATCATGTTGTATCATTTTGACTTCATTTGAATTATTTAAAAAAGTATTTCCTTGCTGGAAAAAAGGCTAAATCAGGTTCGTCTTTGCAGTAGTAATACACAAATATTTTTTAAATTGATGCGACATGACCTGAGAACACTGAGAAAAGGTGTTATGATGTTCCCTTTTACTCAAAAGGAAGAAAACTGAGGCAAAATGTAGAGAAGTTTACTGCCGTTGTAAATAATACTGGAACTAAACCAGCCACCTGAAAACTGAAAGAAGCATCAACAGACCAGAATACGATAATAACTTTATAGAAAGCAGCAGCTGCCCCGACAAACCACAAAAAAGAAAATATCAGCTGGGATGTACTGGAGCTCAGTGTTTTATCATCCTGACATCATTACAGCCTCCTTCTGCTCCGTTGTTGGGAAACTCCCGGGTCAAACCTCCTCAGTCGACTCCTCCGGAGCTCCTCAAGTCTCAACTCCTCCTCAGTGGGCTGGAATCCAGAAGGACGACGTGCAGCTTCTTCCCGCCTGGGTGTTCCTAAAACGTCAGATATTCTTAATAAATCTGTATTTTTCAAAGATTTACTCAGCTCTTATTTACAGTGACTTGAAGCTAAAGCACACATCAGACACTTACTGCATCATTTGTCTCTCATACCTGGAATATTCAGGCTGTTTCTGATCGCCAGCTCTATCTGCTCCTCCTCTGTCAGTCCTGCGATGTCAGATTCTCTGTAATCAGACGTCACATTGGTTTGTTCATACTGTGGAGCTTCTGAGTGATCTCGTCTGGTCCCACTGTAGCCTGCGCACACACATTTACACACATACAGACAATACATTCAGATTGAATACACATTAACACAACAGTAAGAAATAAAGGATGGATTGATGTACTTTTCTTCAGCACTTCTTGCTGCTCTTAAGTTACTGAATAACTGTCGGAATTTAAAATCTGTGTATATTATATTGTATATCCCACTATCGGGATGTTTTCTCAAGTTGTGCTGCACCTGAATAGCTGAAGAATGAACCTGGTCGCAGGTTATTTCCCTCTGAAGACACAATCTCTGGTGGAGGGAAAACAACAGAGAACTTTTGTGAATATTACAAGTTTTGGTAACACACACTGAATCTTTGACACAGTTTACATTCAGAGGTATACAGATCTGGATCAGTGGCTGCATACACAATTTAAAGGGATTATAATCAAACATTTAAACTGGACAACATTCTTGTTTTAACTGTTATTCTGCAGTAAATACTGATGTCACAGTGAAATATGACAGGGAAAGCACTGGGACAGGGGCCAGCTGGAAAGCGTTCTATTTACTCTTTAAAACGAGAGAATGAATTAGTTTAGAATTAATCAGTGTAAGTGAAGTTATAATGTAGGAAATGAATGGCAAAGAACGGGCCTGTGTTGTAATAGAAGGAAGAAAACTGATCCTGCCTCTGTCTAAAAGGACATGTAGCGTGGTATCATGGGACTTGTTGTCTTCATTGTTAAACAGCTACCGCTGTAAATTAGTCTATCAGACGTGATTGAGGCAGAAATTGTTAACAGACGAGGTTTTGACGTTTTAAAGTTTAATTTTTTTATGTTCAGTCTGGTTCTCCGACCTCCTTCCTCTCTGACTCTCCTGGACGTTACAGCGACAGGCGACCATTCAGCGTCACCTTCAATAAACTTACAGATTTCTCTCGTTTGAATATATAACAAAGGGTTAGTTGACATTTTAATGCAGAAATGTTTAAGAAATCAACATACACACACGCTCAGACCTGCACATGTCTGCATGATGGTCTTCAGAGGACCCAGAGTGAACAACAGACCCACCAGGATACCTGCCAGGTGGCCAATCAAGGAGGTCCTGAAGAGCACAGTGCCGAGCCAAAAATACAGAGTTATATCGTTTTACAGAATAATAATCAGCGCAATTCACTGTGACTTGGAGAGATTACTGCAAACGTTTGAAAATAAGACTATTTCTCCAGTGATTTATTACTTTCTTTGCTTTCCTTGTTCTTGTTTTCTTTAAAGTCTCTGTGTTAATCACCACTCTACGGAAGCCCGGAGGGACGAGTGAGAACTTTTCTCTGGTGATCCACAAAATGGGTTTGATCAGACTTCACCATAAAGATTCACCAGAAACAAATTCTCACTTTCCCCTCAGGGCTTCAGTACCACCCTCCTCTCTGCAGTGAATTTAATCTGCACAGTGACATCTTCAAGAATATTTAATGTGTTTCATTTCAAGTGTGACCAGATTACAGAATCATTATGTTTTCAGGTAATTTTAATCATTAGCTGGTGTCGTATCTCACTCAGGGTAGATCAGGTAGATCAGCACCAGCTCCACCCAGCTAGCGAATCGGTTGGACACACGAAAATGGAGCAGGTATGTCACACCTCCGGGGTTGTAATGGTTACAGACCACCTTCAGAGCAAACAGGACACCTGCAAGCAGAGTTGTATCAGAGATTTTTGCTGGTTGCTGGTAAATGTAACTAATTTAAACAATGTGTTACATTGGCTCTGATGCAGCATCCTCTCACAGCCTGTAAACACTAAATAATATGAATCTGCAGTAGTAATAAGTAACAAGTAATAAGAGGGAGTGTAAAGTACAGGAAAATGGAAATACTCATGTAAAGTACCTCAAACTTGTACTTTAGTAAATTGTACTTTTATTTAATCGCAGGACGTTTGAAAATGTGACACAAAGTTTTTCATTTTTTAATGCAAATGAGTATCGGCCCCAAAAATCGTTTTTTCAGTCTCCTCGATTTCTGATAGTCAGTATTAACCCTGAAAAACCAGATCGGTCGACCCCTGCTAGACATAAAAGCTTAAAACAAACACGTTTGTACCTGAGAAGCCGACAGCACACTGGTTGCTTTGAGCGGCAAACATTCTCACCAACGGATCAGGGTCGTCGATGAGTTGCGTCAGCGCTGCCTGCAGCAGGAGATACACCAGACCGGTGAGCAGAGAGAAGACGGACAGCAGGTAGAGGAACCAGCCTCCACCCAGACGTCGCTCCAGCCTGATGCCTTTCCAGAGGAAGGACGCCATGTTGAAGTAGAGGTGCCAGTCATCCACGTGGTGCAGGGGAGACAGGAAGAGGCGACGCCACTCTTTATCCTTGTACACATAATGGAGGCTTACGCAGGCCTGACGGGTGGATGGAGAGAAAGTAATGATCATCAATCACAATGATCTAATATAAGCAATAACAATCATTTCATACTTTTATCAATGGTGGAGTACAATTATATACATATATGCATTCAAACCTAAACAACCAAGATATTTCTTTATAAATAACTGTATATATCTACTGTGTTACGTGTAGCATGAGGGAGTTTATGAGCTTTACAATAAATTTACCTGTACCTCATAGTACTTGGACAGGACCAGTTGCCGGGCAACCAGTGGAGACAGGAAATAGTCAGAGTCAAACAGGTTTATTGGCAGGTAAGATTTGCCAATAAACAATTCAATAACCCCACAGACTGTCCGGGGTGATGCTAACTTCCTACAAAAATACGTCATCCCTCCATCACTCTGTGCTGCACAGGTGAATTACCTTCATCAGTGGAGCAGCAGGGAACATGTAAAGATACACATTGAATCCCAGCACAGACAGAGTGACTGCTGGGATGTTACCCAAACCCTCCTGGAACAGCTGGACAGCCAGGAGCAGCAGGCCCAGCTGGAAACCCCTCTGCATACTGGAAACACCCTGAGGGGAGATGATTGATGGGAAAAGTTGAATATTCTAATGTTTTCAGGCGATTCAGTGACTTTGTTAAAGGTTTGTTTGGCTTCAGAAACACGAGAATCGTCTCAGCTCAGGAAGACGCTTCATTTCATGAAACAAATCAAAAACACAACATTTGGAGATAACGTGGTTTTGAGTGGACAACAAAACTCTACAGCAAACATGCAGTTCAGCAACAATGTTAAATTAAGGAAACATTCCTGCTTTTTGGCTCGATGGATTATTAAATATAGTTTTAATCAGGATTTTATGGTAAAAATAAAAAAATAAAAAAATAGTGTGTATTATTGTATATTCACAAACCAGGAAATGTACAAATAACATACCTACTTAATTTCTGACTGCACATTTATCATGTTCAGCACCATTCTGCGTCTCTCAATCACAAAATACTCCATTAAATGTAAAGTAAATACATCATAATTCTTCCCAGTTATACTTTGTTTTTCTTATCTAACTATCAGGCAAACAGACTATAATAGCTCCTCTTCTTCCTCTGCGTGCTGATGAAGGAGCAGCTGATTGAGACATGTGATGAAAACACTGACAGGGCGTCACAGTTTTCGTCCAGAAAGACACATTCTGATAAAATATCTCAATAAACTAAACAAAACTTTTATACTCACAGCTCATCCGACTGTTAATGATCAGCAGGTCATGTTTATCTCGACCCCCCGCCCAAACTGACTGGTGCCTGTGGAGAGCCAGAAACGAAACTTAAGTCCTGAAAAAAAAAAAAAGTAAATACCTTCGTACATTCCTGTAGCACAGGAGCTGCTTCGTCACAGCGCCACCTACTGACTTGAATGATTAACAGAAGTACAAACAAGACAGAAGCCCCAAACTGAAATGTTACGTTTCATGAGTTTTCTTAGCTTTGTTTGTTTCCAGCGAGCAGCTCTGCCTGCACTGAAGAGTTTGTGGAGTTTTTCACTCTCACCACAAGATGTCGCTGTCTTGTAATAATTTCATATAGTGTCTTTAAAATAATGTGGAAATTAGATGTTTTTTGCCCTGTTTTGAACAGTGTGCTTTGAGGTAAACATTGCACATTTTTTCCAAGACTTTCATCAAGATGATGAAACTTAATTTGGTTTTCCACGACGGGAGAATTGTTTGTTAGTTTCCAGGTTTGTTGTTTCCAAAAATGTTAAAAGGAAGTCAGTGCTTGATAACACAAGCAACAACATCTTCTCAGTGAGTTTGAAGTTTTCAACATTTGTTTAAACAAGATAACAGAATAACAGAGTGGGAATCTCCATCAAAATGTTTATGTTGATGGTGCGATTACAAATAAAAGATAACACTGAAAATCGTACTGTTTGGATTGTAATATCATGGACATTTGTGGTCTTGTCCTTGTCAGACATTGTGTATTTAGTTTGCTGAAACACAGTAAGACAAAGATCCAGGATGTTCCATTTTTCTCACATTTGAGTCGGGTTAAAAAAAAGAAGAAGAATTTTTTTCTGTAATGATTTGCATGTCACATGAAAAAATAATATTGATCAAGCTTGTATTATTTCTGATGTAATAATCTCAATTATTTGAAATTACTTGTGTACTTAGTAGTAAAGTTAGTAAGTAAAATAAACTCGCATAGCTCTTTTTCAAAGCCAAATGTTACAGTGTGTTTCTTATATCATGAATGCTTCACATGTTATGTGAGGTACGCTTGATGAATTATAATCTTTTAAATTCCTACTTATTTATGATTAATGATCTCATGGCAACCTTATACGTGAAAGCAGCGCCCTTAGACAAGGCTGGGAGAAAGCTGGAATGTCAAACTTTTTCAGAGTCGTCCATGAACTCATTCTGCTCTGAGGACGAGCAAACACTGACACCTCTCACCTGATTATCTCTATATTAACCCTCATCAGCAGCTTGTCATTAGTGGCTGAAGGGGGGACTTATTTATCTCATCATCACATGAAACATCAGATACAAACAATCAGATGTTTTACAAACTCTCTATTAAGCACTAAGCACTAATAAATACTGTGTAGTTCATCTGTAAACATTATTTGGATGAATATTGTAAAGTTGCAAATGATGTTTATCAACATTAACAGTTGTTAATAAAGCATGTTTTGTAAGCAGGGAAATAATCATTAACAAAGATTTAATTAAGTACAGATTTAATAATGTTTAGAAATGATGTTATCATGAATGGTTACCCCTCTTTTTATTTATTTTTTGATATTTTACGTCACCTCTTAACAACAACAACACTTCTAATGATCAGATACTGAATCTACTATTAATAGTAATGATAACAATAATCTTTTCCATCATTCTATCAAGTTCATCTGCTTGATCATAATATAATATAATATAATATAATATAATATAATATAATATAATATAATATAATATAATATAATATAATATAATATAATATAATATAGAACCTCATGTATTTAAGATAGATATGCTCCTACTGTCTTTATGACTTCATGGAACTCAGTAACTGTATGTATTGCATATGGACTTGCTAACGTAAGTAAGACCCCCCTTATCTTACTACAGGTAGTCACTTAGTGCACCTGTTGATGATAAGTGATTGAACGTTGAACACAACATCTCTGAAGCTGAACTGAGGAGGGCAGAGCTGAAATGTTGTGTTTCACGAGTTTTCTTAGCTTTGTTTTCCAGCGAGCAGCTCAGCCCACACTAAAGAGTTTGTGCAGATTTACACTCTCACCACACGATGTCGCTGTCTTGTTATCATTTAATACAGTGCGTTTAAAATAATGCTGATGATAATAATGCTTTTGCCCTGTTTAGTGTGCTTTGAGGAAACAATGCAAATTTTTTTCCAATAATTTAATCAAGATGATCAAACTTAATTTGGTTTTCCACAACGGGGAATTGTTTGTTTCCGTTTTCACAACGGGTCATGCTGGAGAAAACCAAAAAATGCTCAAAGTAATACAAAGCTTAATAATACAAGCAACAACATCTTTTTTCAACATTTGTTTACACAATTAAATGTTTTGCTGTTTATGTTAGACTATGGAAGATGCTAGACAGAATAACAAAGTTGGAATCTCCATCAACATGTTTATGTTCATGTTAATTGTTAATGAATGAGGATAACACTGATGACAGTGCTGTCTGGATAGTTATATCATGCACATTTGTGTATTTAGTTTGCTGGAACACAAAGAGACAAAGCTGCAGGATGTTCCATTTTTCTCACATTTGATTCTGGTTAAAAAAGAAAGAAGCATTTTTTTGGTAATGATTTCTATGTCACATGAAAAAAACAATATTGATTAATCCTGCATAATTTTTTATGTACTCATACTAATTATTTAAACAACAAAACAATTATTATTCTGTGTATGATATTGATTGTTTATGTTTATTGTGATACTATAAAGTTAGTAAGTAAAATGCACTCACATAGCCCTTTTTCAAAGCCAGATGTTATAATCTGCATCTTATATCATGAACGCATCAAATGTTGTGTGAGGTACTCTTGATGAAGTATAATCTTTATTAATTCCAATTTATTTCTTGTTAATGATCTCATGGTAACCTCATACATGAAAGCAACGCCCTTAGCCGAGGCTGGGAGGGAGTTAGTGTGTCGGACTTTTTACAATCGTCAGTGAACGCACCAGCGTTCGCTTTCTACTGACGGGCTGCGACCCGCCCCAGACTTTGAGTGGACATCTGCACCAACCAATCCGCGGCAGGCAATGCTGGATTTAACCAATGAGACGTCCGGAGCGGCGTGTTAGGGGGCGGGTGCTTCTGTGCAGCAGGCTTCTCTGTGCCTTGCTAACAATAGCCTGGGTTCGGCAAGTTTACTGTTAAAAAACCGACCAGCAGGGCGACAGAGCGGAGCAGAGCTGAGCCGAGAGCAGAGCAGAGTTTGCCGAATACATGAGACGGTGTGTCCCGGTGTCGGAAATTTTCACCCAACGCTCTGGGATTTACATTTGCAACCAGACAGGTGGTGAGTGAGCCTTTCGACTTTAATTCTACACCACAAATGTAGCCCGACATCTTCATTCTGAGCCCGGCATGGTGCGTTGTGAATTAGGGGCTCATTTGCTTGAGAATAGGAAGGGGTTAATGGTTACTGTAGGCTGGGATCACACTATTATTCTCTTATTCTTTATCTTCATCCATTTATTAACACCCCGGACCACGCAGGCCCGCTAGCCCGCATACAGTGGACCTGAAGTCAGCCACGACGAGGTTATAACAGCCGGAGGAGGATGGTGTGATTATTTTTTTATTACACCGGTTTCCTCCCAGTTTACCAGCAGGCTGGGATAACATGGGAGTTTTTTTTTTCTGGTGAACGTCAGGGCGAGTATCACGAATGAATGAATGAATGAACGAATGAATGAATGAATGGAAGAAAAAAATCCTGACAGTTTTCTAGAAATCTGCCTCATAGGATACCTCTGACATGATTCATCAGAAAGTCCATGTGGTGCCCAAGAACAGACAGATCCTCTGCTCCCCTCTCACTCCTTCAAATCCTGATTTTTTTTTTAATTTTTAGCTCTAATCTGGTGTAATACGTTTAAAGTATAGACACCTATTTTGTAAATGATTTGCATACTGTTCCTTTAATGTCACTATAACCTGTCTGTCTATTCTCATCACCTGCTGTGGCATTAATTGCTGTAAACTTGTAGTTTTTCTGTGATTATGTGCGGTTATCTGTGTGAAATGCACTTGTTTCCACACGGCTCAGCAGAAATCAGTGCACTCCTCTCCATCCTTCAGTGGTATTTATGTGCCAGTAGATTTCTGGAGGCATTTGAAAGTCTTAAGCGAGTCTGACAGTGTATATCTGCTGCTTCTTATTGATTGCAGATGGTCAGATAAGGGTGCTCTAACTCTCATTTGGCATTTCTATCAGTATTTAGAGTCAATTCCCTTCTAAATAAACGTGTGTCTTCGTCTCTGTGCATGAAGTACAGCCTCTCTCCGGCTGAGTTGGGCTGACGCTGCCCTTTGCTCCCCGTTATAAAAAACTTTCCTTGTCATCTGAGCGGGCAGTTTCCTGGATTAAGTGTGTGAAGCTGATTAAAAGAGTTGGTGGTTTGTTCCTGAATGAAACATGCAGTTACTACTGGACTCCATCTGATATACTTTTCCCCTTCAGTGTTGTTTTACTGCTGAGCTTCACACCTGTATGAGGGGAGCTGAGAGTGGATAGAGGGGATTATTTCCACTCGGTTAAATGACAGTGATTTTTATTGGCCTGTCTTCTTTAGAGCTCAGGTTGAAAACCTCTGATTTTCGAATGGAGCCTAGTTAAACTAATAGAGGTGTTGAGTTAATCTTCAAACTAGGACCCCGACTAGAAGAAGATTGAATGAGTGTTGAGTACAAAATTGTGTTTCTCAAGTGTATTCAATCTTCAATCTTTGATGGTTTCGGTAGATACATTTTCTAAGTTAGTGTAAAAGTGTAAAAGTTAACTAATTGATTCTGGGCTTTTACTTACAGTCATAGTCACCAGTCATAAAGTTGGGCAGTATATGAATGTTATATCGTTATCGTGATATGGATTAAATTGTTTCACATTCTGGATATCGTTATATGGTGGTTTGTTGTAAGTGTTGTCTTTTCCTGGTTCCTGGTTTAAACGTGAGATGCTCATTATATCCACATTACTGATGACTTTCTTTTGATAAAACATTTCATTGTGTCAATTAACTTTTGGTGTGGAGCTGAATAAAGAGTCAGATCAAGGAATCTTTCATTCAATCATCATCAGATTAATCAATAATTTAAATCATTATAATTAGTTGCATTAGTAAAATTATGATGATGTGGCATTTCTCTGTTCTCTGCCTAAAAACTATGTTTTATGGAGAAAAAGCTTTGTAGACCAGAGAATCTCTGCAGCAAAACAAAATGTCATCAGAACAATCACAAACAAGTTTGTGACAATTTTTACCTTCCTAAAATAATTGCAGTTCTTGCGATTTGGATTTTTCCACTTCAGTCAGTTTTGATTATTGTGCGATTATTGTGCAGCACCACTTGTATTGGGATGAATGGTGTCTCTGTCACTTGTTCCTGCACTTTGTAACTTCAGTAAGAGGGTTAGGATCACAGCTTGTTCCCCAGATAAATCCTTTGTTTTTCTTAATCCTGTATCCCGTTTAAAAGATAATATTTCAAGTCAAGAAAGTCTCAGTTTTGTCATAAAATTCAATATAAGACTGTGAAAATGCATATTTAT
Organism: Sparidentex hasta; assembly: GCA_030272975.1. Classification (NCBI taxonomy): domain Eukaryota; kingdom Metazoa; phylum Chordata; class Actinopteri; order Spariformes; family Sparidae; genus Sparidentex; species Sparidentex hasta. Next base: position 12,867 of record JARJLU010017468.1, read on the forward strand.
AAAGACTACACAGCCAACAGTTGTGTTAGTGACGTTGTCTCGTTGAGCACTCACCATTTGACCAACTCTCCTCTCATATAACTGCGGTTGTCAGTTTGACCAGTTTAATTGTGATTTTCATCTTTTGTGCTGAGTTGGTGAGATGATATTTTACTTTATTTACAACAAACCGAGACTTTCTTGTCTTGAAAATTTAACTTTTATATTTACACACATTGTCAGTGTAATTCATGGCACATCTCAAACAGGATTACATCATTATATTATCTCTCTCTCTTTACTACATGACATATTTTTTCCAAAATCAGGTCCCACAGAGGTCCAGCAGAGGGGACGTGACTTCAGCTCTCGGTACTTTCCCCAAACATGAATACAATGACATTTCTGGTCAGGAATCATTAGTGATGTGGAGATTATGACTAATGACGTCTTTGAATAAGTCTGGTTAGTTCAGGAAATGTCATTACTTTGCTGTAATGCAGCTTGTAAAACCAGGAAACAAGAACACTTTAGTAAGTAACAATACAATATCAATATATCGTCCGGCCCTATTTGGCATACACAGAATGATGTAAGGTATATATATTTGATTTTTTGCTTCCATTCTGCTTTAATAAGTTACACGTAGTGTAATTTTCTAACCCAGGACCCGATTTTTCATGACTACATAAACTGTATATGTTGGATATAAGAGTGTTTGTGCACTGGAGGGTCTGCGATGGGTGAGGATGTTTCAAAAGCAGCAGCATCAGAACAAGTGCAGTAAATCAAACAGAATCAGATCTGATTGTGTCCAGAGCTGCTTCCAGTCCGTCCCACCAGCCACAGACGGTGCACTCTCAGTACTAAACCATCCTGTAGCGTGAGTCTGTGCAGCGTGACTTGAGTTGAAGCCATGGATTGCGTTATGGTTTTAAAGGCAGTGGCGGCACAGCTGTTGCTATGGAGACCTGGGCGTGGCTAAAGGAGTGTTTTATGACCCCGTGTGGAGCAAGAGGCCACCCAGTTGTCGCTTTGACACCTCGACAGCGTGGTGAAGAGAGAGGAAGGCTGGGAGGAGTTAATGACCCATTCGGCTCCTGTGGCTTTGGGCTCGGCTACTTCGGGAGAAAGAGGACAGTGTGTGAGTGTGTGTGTGTGTGTGTGTGTGTGTGTTTTGGCCTGTCTTTGGGCTCTGTCTCACCTGTCGTTGAAGTTATTTTTAACCTTGAGACAGTTTGTTTGGGCTCTAAGTGAATTAGACCTGCTGAGCTACAGTGTGAGCTGCTTACTGCCAGAGACAACCACGCACTCACAGAGAAACATACAACGCTCTTCATTTCCTCTTATTTTAGTTATTTGAGATTTTTAAAATCAGTTACCTTTGCAGCATTTTGCATATACAAGTGTCAAGAAAAGAAAAACAAAATGCAAAATCAGGTTGCCATTCAGTTGCTTATTTACACATCCAGCTCAGAACCGTCATTCATTTCGATGGTGAACGTAGGTTCAATATTTACTCTTCTTGTTTGTTAGTCTTTATGCACTCTACCAACTCCTGAGGGACGTACGTTGCTCCTTAGCTTCTGAATGCTCCTCTATGTTCACCAGCTAGTCTCCAGCAGTGACTGTTTAATGCTAGGCAGGTAGTTTCAGTGACTTTTTAGAGCACTTTCACTGAAAACAGCTTCTTGCTATGGTAGAGGGAGTTTAGGGAGGAGATGATTACATATGTGTGGGAGATACTGTCATCAAACATCTCACAATGCATGCAGAACATGAATGGTGTGTCCAGTTTGGGGTCCACAGGATTCTCTACCTTCTTTATTAATCAGTCTTTTAGCATGTTAAACCCTGAGGCCAGGTGACCTCGGGTTGTGAATGAGTTGCAATCATAATCCTGAGTATTACGCCTCCTTGCACAGTCAAGAAATCCAGGAATGTGAGGGCTGTCTGACCAGTCATATCCTCTGTATTGTTCTCCTTTGTGCTGTGACCGTGCTACGACATGATGACGTATGTACAAGAGGTAACTGTGCTCAGGCCGGGTTGCAGCCAGACCAGTGTGAGTGCAGGCCAGCGGGCGACCAGGGAGAAGCGGCAATCGTACCTTGGCATGGTACCGAGTAACTGGGCCAAAGTATGAGTGCAAAGTAAAGGAACAGTTTGATAAATCGGGGATAAAAGTTTGTTTGTTCTCTTGCAGAGCATGAAAAGATATGCTGAGAAGAGGGCACATCTCTGTTACCTGGTGTGTGCGACGCTGTAATGTTCAGTCTGCCACGTGGCTTCATATCCCACTGGGAGCATTTCAAAGACTGTATATTATTTCCTCAAAAATGTCATGAGTTGTTTGGTATATAAGATGTCAGATCTGACTTGATTTAATTGTCAAAATAATGTAAATTAATTGTGAGACTTTGTCGATCAATTGATGAATCATTGCAGAGTGATACATCTTTCACTCTAACTTTTGGCAAGAGAGTTAATAAGTGTATTTCTCAAAATGCCAAACCAGCTGATTATTGTGTGGTCAGCGATGGTGGCTGCGTTCTCCTGCACTGCTGTGATGAAGATCAGAGCTGGGAGCACCTCAGGATCCCCGTGATGAGATGAAGGATGAAGCCTTCGTAATTTCAATTTATTAAACTAGAAACTAAATAACTCATGAAGATGGATATTTTTTCTTTGCAGTTTTGACACCCGCTCACACACATTACCAACAGAAATAGTAATATTGGCTGTTGAGCAGGCAGAAGCCTGCCAGCAGCTGAATAATGGATAGTCTGTGTGCCTGAAGGCTCCTGGAGCTGCTGAGCACGGCGTCTAGACAGCACAAAACTACATGCACTCCCCTCGTTTCTCCATGAAACAGGCTGACTGGCTGAGTCCACAGGAAAGCTGTGATCCAGCATTGATTTCTTTTCTTCTTTAAGTATTTTATCCACTTCATTGATGTGAAGGCAGATGAAAGAATGGGAGATGAGGCATCTCTAAGCTGGTAATAGTATGGTTCAGGATAAGGCAGATAGTCCCATTACTGTTGGTGTAATTATGATCAAACCTGTAGAGCGGACTGAAATCTTCCTCTGGCTTCAGCTCAGATTCATTTAGGAGTCAGAGCTCTGTCTGTTTAGAGGACAGGAGAGGAAGAAGCTTTAACAGGTGGGGCTCCATTCAGGGATAACATCGGTGTAATTTAATCTGTTTTCTGTCAGCACTGATCTGTCTGAATTTGCTCTGTGCAGTCAGAAGCTCTGCAGATTCACTCGACCTGCAGACAGTCAGCAGCTTGTGCTTTTAGGATGGCTGTGGCTCAGCAGGTAGATCAGGTTGTCTAATAAACGGAGGGTCAAAGTGCCCTTGTGTAAGATACTGAACCCTAAATCTCTTGTGGTGGCTGTTCCATCAGTGTGTGAGTGTGTGTGATGGGCTGTATCACTCCTGATGAGCAGGGCGACCCCTTGCATGGTAGTCTCTGCCATCAGTGTATGAATGTGCATATGAATGGGTCAATATGGCAAGTGTTGTGAAGAGCTTCAAGTGGTATAAAAGTAATAGCATGTGTTGTATTGTGCAGTCTTGCTCTCCGTATGAACACAGAGGGCTGCTCTGTAACGTATCACACAATTGATATCGCTGCTCGTGGACAATCATTCAAACAAAGTCAAATTTAAAGTCATAGCTCTGCAGCAGGGCTGGGTATCGAACTGAATTATTAGAATAAAATCTTTAGAACAAGTGATCCAGTAGTTATCATGGTCTTAACATTTTACAGAAGTTGTACGTGTGAAAATCCTGACAACAGATGAGCAAACAGAGAACCTGAACAGGAAAGTAAGGAGTGCTGATACTGAAGATACTCAGGGCCAAAATCCCAGCTTCTTGAGAGCTGACATCGTGTGTGTGTGTGTGTGTGTGTGTGTGTGTGTGTGTGTGTGTGTAGCCCAGTGACCATATGGTTGAGGAACCACCCACTCGTTGGGACAAGCCACACCTTCCTGTAACACCCACACACACTCACACATTTCTTTACTTTTAATCTGTCCCAGTGACACGTGCATACACCTTCAAACACACACACACAAGCAGCAAGCAAGTGTGAGTGAGATAAATGAATTTCAAATTACAGAGTGAAAGTAGGTCGACACATAAGTTTGTATGTCACACCTCTGTGCGTGTGTGTGTGTGTGTGTGTGTGTGTGTGTGAGTCTGAGTCTGAATATTTCAGTGTTGAAGTATTGTATTCCCACCCTGTGGCCTTGCATCCACAGAGAGATTGTGTGTGTGTGTGTGTGTGTGTGTGTGTGTGTGTGTGTGTGTGTGTGTGTGTGTGTGTGTGTGTGTGTGTGTGTGTGTGTGTGTGTGTGTGTGTGTGTGTGTGTGTGTGTATGTGCATTACATCATCACGTGATTACATACTGTTTCTGTTGCGTGTGTCTGCTGGGAGATGAACACATGAGTATGTGATTTCACTTCATGACTGAGACGCCCCTGCCTCGACCAACACAGGTCCGTTCTCAGACTATGATGAGGTTATCTAGGGTCAGGTCTAAATACTGAAACGTCGTTGTCATTAAACTTAGTTGCATGTGAAGTGGACAGTGTGCAGGAGTCTTTATCTTGGTTTGTCGGCCTTCAGTCTTTTCCCCTGCACCCCCTTTTAAAAAGTGTGCAAAAGCTGTATACTGTGAATAATAATAATTTTTAAAGTGATATGATGATTAATTGGACTGAGAGTACTTGAATGTAACGCACAGCTCTGACTCATGTTTTTCGACATTTTACACACTAAGAAAACAGTGATGAATGATTATAGATCAGGGTCGGTAGTGATGCAACATAAACATTACATTTTCCCCCTCAGTCAGAAGTAAACTGACCTGTCATGATATTTTCAAATGCCAACATCATGATACCATCTCTACAGATATCAAACTGCTGCTCAGGGCTGCAAAATGAATCCTCTCTCGTTCCTGCAGTCTGTTTTTATGTCTTTTTTCTGTCCTTCTTCCCCTTCACCCAACTCTCCTCAACTTTGTCTCCTTTTCTCTTCTTCCTCTTCTTACGTATCTTTCCTTACTAACCTCCTCATCATCACCTTTCTCTCCTTTCCACTCCTCCTCTTTAACCCTTCTCTCCCTCCTCTTCACATCTCCATCCTCTCTTTATTCCTCATGTCTTCATGGCTGATTTCCTCCTCCTCCTTGTCCTCTTCTTCACCTCCTCCTCCTCTCATGTCCACTCCTCTCCCACAGCCTATCTGTAACCAGTGAAGCAACTATAATACTGTTATCTATAAATATCCCTTCATTTCTCTCACTGTCAAACAGAGGAAATCTCTCTTTAACTGTTGTCCACTTTCTTCCATTTACCAGTTATGTTTTCTTCTCTCTGCTATTCCTGCCAGAGGATTCTCTCTCCACCTCTCACATTTAGAGCAGAAGGAAACTTTTTTTCTAATCACACTGGATGCAGTTTCATTTATAGTGCTTGACATTCGTTATTAAAGGAGAAAAACATGCACAGTGAATTTAAATTTGATCTGATTCGCAATATGGTCGATTGCAATACTCAAATTTCAGACAATGCTATTTTTTGACAAAGGTTAAAGAGGCAGCCAAGATGGCGTCCTTGTAACATATCTGTTGTGATGTCTCCAAGATGTTCAGTCTCCAAACTATGGATTTAATGTTGCTATGATCATAAATGACAACCTGTGATTTAGGGATGACATATTTTTGTAGGCTAACTCCAAAGTTAGCATCGCCCTGGTTCCCTCGTCAAAAAGCTGATGGGATTTTTTTTGATTATTGCAGAAAATGATAAGTTTATAATACTTACACATTTTGTTCATCAAGAAAAACTTCTAGTAGTAAAAAGCTAATGTTAAGCTATAAACAGGACACATCACAGTCACATGACTTAGACATCAGCACCACTAAGAGTCTTACTTGTAGTTTTTAGGACTACAAACTTCCCACTCTATGATTGCCAGAGTGAGTACTCGCCTCGTCTGACTGGACGAATGCTGCATTCACATGCTCCTGGGACGATCCTGTTTCTGAAGTTGGGAAGTCGTTATTCTGATTCTGTTGTGTTCATGTGCATCATGTCCGAGTGTGAGGCCAACATGGACGGCAGAATGAAGCTGCTTCACCTTTAATAATTCAGAGCACTAACATGATCAGCATTAACATGTGGTGTCATGATACTTCTTGAAACGCCTTGTTGTGATGGCCGCCATCTCGCCAGCTTTATATTTATTGTCACTTTTTCTCCACTTCCTCCTTCTCTCTCGTTGCCTCTTTCCTGATTGTCTTCTCAGCCTCATCGCTCTCAGGCCAAGATCTGTTTCTCATTTTCTCTGTCTCTCTCCCATCTTGTCCCTTCCCCAGGGGGATGTTTCATGCTGTGTTCTCACCTCCGTTTCAACAGAGACGAGAACAACACCCTCGTCGCTCGCTAGCACTCTCCAAATTTTAAATATGGCCAGTCGAGCGCGTCAGTTTGCCCTCTACATGCACTCTCTCTCTCTTTCAAAGTGTCAAAAACCATTAAATAAACCATACTGATACCAAAGAGCTCAGTTTTGGTGTATTTTCCAAAGACCTGGCAGTCACACTACGGCTCAAAGGATTAATGGATCAGCAGAAAATTAATCTTTTGTAATTCGATTAACATAGTGAGTCATTTTTTTAATAATGGAGGGCTAATAATTCTGTGGTTCCGGCTTCATAAATATGAATATTTGCTGTCTTTTTTCTTTGACAATTGAATATCATTTGCTTCAGGACTGTTGGACATAAAACAAAAGCCATGTTAAGACATTAAAATGGGCTCCGGGTAGCTTTTATTTATTTTTTGAAGACCAAACAATCAATGAATTGTGCATATAATCGGCATATTGATCCATAATGAAAACGATCATTAGTTGCAGCTCTGATTCACACTGATAACATCCTCAACTTAAAGGATGAGTCCACCCAAACATGTAAATCTATTCACTCCTGTTCAGGAGATGATGACTAAAGATATTAATTTGGAGTTAAACTTATCCTTAATGCTTATTTCTGTAAAGTCTACTGATGCCTCACACCTCTACATATTTAGTTTTAGATTTTGAGATCTGAAATTCCAACGTATTTTCATGTGTGCGTCTCTGGCAGCTGCATGTCAGCATTCATCAGATGACAAGCATGCACGGCAGGAATAATTAGCCGTACTGCCATGAAACACAATTACTTTCACATTTCTCTGCCAAGTACATTACACGCACCAGTAGTCTGACTTATTGTATGTGAGAGTTTCACCTCACAGATAAGACAGGCGGCCGGTCGGGGGGAGACAAAGCTGGTTTAGAGAGCAACATGTTGGATTTTCAGGCTGCTGTGGTCGTTGATGCCTCAGCCTTGAACTGAACAGACAAAGCTAATTTGGAGCTAAACCGCCACAGTCTGATCTAATAATGACGTTACCACTGACAGCAATGAAGCTGCTGTATGGCAGCCAAACTGTTACTAATAAAGTTACTAATAAACCTGTTAATAATGACAGTAGATTTGTACTGGGTAATTATCGAATACTATCCTTAATAAACTGTCAGCAGAGACTAATACCGTAATGAATAATATTATCATGGTGTACAGAAGAGCACTATTGTAAGGATATATGAATATATAATATATGAAGTGTCAAAAAGTAAAATTTACTTCATCTAGTATCATGTATACGTTGCGTCAACCAGTTATGGGCCTCTCCGGTCGGATCCAATGTTCCACATTTTATTTACTTATTTAGTTTATTTATTTTATCCCATTGCCCTTTCAGTGAAACAAGAAAAAAGCAGCTCTTCGACTTCTTCTGCTGCAATCTGCATAGAAACTAGTTACTCAAGTCAAATTCTGCTGTGTTACTGTTTCATCGTGTTCACTGTCAGATGTTGTTTAGTTACTGCTGCTGAAAACACAACGTTTCCTGTGATGCCACTTCATAATAAAAGCTTTTAAATGACTAAACGGGGGGGTTTTAATTGTGAGGTTGCCCAGTTGTGCTGGACATGCAAAGCCCTGCTACAGCGAGTCAAACCGAGTAGAGCCAGGCTGGCAGATATGATAATAGGCGCTCTGTCTTTACCTGGATACAGCAGCTCTGAATGTCTTACTGTAAGTGATCCTAAATCAGTCCATCAGTTATTGAGAGATCTGTATGAGCGACTTGCAGCTCACCTGAAGTGGAAGCTTGGGGAGTGGATGTATTATTAGAAAAGGCTAACGCTTGGCCAAATCTTATCCTCAGTCTATGTGTGTGTGTGTGTGTGTGTGTGTGTGTGTGTGTGTGTGTGTGTGTGTGTGTGTGTGTGTGTGTGAGCAGCACAGGTGAAAGAGCAATAAACACACAGCTGGCAACATGTCACATTAGCCTGTGGTAATGAGAGTTTACCAACACCTAAATAAGCCATAATCTACAGCTACTTGTGCATAACCTTCTGGCTGTTGGCATGTGCGTGTGTGTGTGTGCGTCCTCTCACAATCAGGTGTGAATGTGTGGACAGCTGCAGGGCTGGCTCTCACCTCCTGCCCTCCTTCTGTTTGACCTCCCTTTTCCTCTTTCAAACCATCATCTGTTCATCCTCGTCTGAGCCCCAGATGACACCGACACGCTGTGGACACACAAACGGCTTCATCCTCACTTTTAACACGACAGACTGTTTGTTTGTTTGTGTGACGGCATGTGGACCCCATCTGCTGAGAGGAAAAAGCATAGAAGCCCCGTCCACGCTCGTGAAGGTTTTTGTGAATGAGTTTCACGGCCGCTCCTGTTTATTCTTGATTTTGTGTCGATGACTTCTCACCATGTTCAGTTGTGTTGAAAATCACACTGTCGTTTCTTTCTGTGATATGAAGTGAAATCTACATGCCGTCCTGTCTCTTCTCTGCAGGACTATAAAATGAGACTTTATTGAGCGGCAATAAAAGCTAACAACCCAGGAAATACTGTCAGGCTTTGCTAGCATGCTAGCATAAATCTGTGTGATACCTTTGTGGCTGTCTGAGGACGGAACAGGACAGAAATGAAAAAGACATGTTAAAGACAACGCAAGTACAGAATTCTGCTGAAATATTTGCTGTTGATGAAAGTGACCAGCTGATCAGCAGTGTGTAATACCGGCTGTCTCTCTGTTTGTGTGCAGGCTGCAGGTTGAAGCTGCCTCTTTGCTTTTCTGTGAGAGGAGCGACCCGGATACGACATTAACAGGTAAGACTGTAATTCTGAGTCTGAGAAGGGAGAGGCCTAACATGCGCTAACACACACACATTGCCAGATCAGCGCCAAGACAAAAAAACATAGAAGCTCCATGATAATAATGATGTGATGTCACTTTCTGCTCAGGCACTCTTTATTCCACTCAGTCTTTACAGAGCAAATAGGTGTTTCTTGACATCTGGTGAGGCTGAATGTTGTGTAGTATAAGAGTGTAGCAAGACCATCAGTCATGCAAACTTTCTAAATAAGATATTTTTTGTTTTTGAGACTAATTTCCAGGTTGTCAAATACAGATGCTTTTGGTTGAGGGTTGAAGTCCGATGTGACCAGACCAAACTACATTTAGCTTTTCATTGTTTCATCTGTGAAAACACTGGAAAAAAATGTTTTTAAGGGGTTATTTGTGTTTTTTTGTGGTCACACTCACTATGTTGACTGTAGACTGTTGAATGTGTTGTTTAATCCGACATGCTGAGGGTGTTCACTAAGCAGAGAAACGCTCCTCTTGCAGCAGGGATTTGTCGGCCTCATGCTCCCAGTCTCTGTCTCTGGATCAGGTCACCCTGCAGACATGCTGTTCATTAGATCATTCATACACAAAAGACATTTCAGAGGAAGCATGCAGCAGCTCATCAGCGCTGTGGTTCACTGAGGGAAACCAGAGTGTTTCACATTATGTAAGTCAGCTGTAATGGGATTCTGCCTTTCTGGCCTGATGGCTCCCAGCATGCACTGCAGCCTCCATTATTTATGGGGTTTCCATAGTAATTGGGGTGCGGCAGGGCGGAGTCTGACAGCTGGTAGATCAGGGATGGAGAAAAAACCCCCCTCCACCCACCAGCACACCTGTGTGTGTGTGTGTGTGTGTGTGTGTGTGTGTGTGTGTGTGTGTGTGTGTGTGTGTGTGTGTGTGTGTGTGTGTGTGTGTGTGTGTGTGTGTGTGTGTGTGTGTGTGTGTGTGTCTTTAAGGGTGGGGGAGTTTATGGTGCTCCTGAGAACTGAGACTCTGAAGGCTCGCCATGCATTTTTTATGTACTGCATCATCGTGTGTGTGTGTGTGTGTGTGTGTGTGTGTGTGGGCTCCAGATGCCTCTGTGTGTGAATATTGCCACACAAAGGAATGTGTGATACAGTGTGATCCAAACTTTATTTTCTTTTTTACTAAAAAACTCACAATACTTTTTCATACTGAGGCAGAAACGGCACAACCTCGTGATCCCCAACGACTCCTTGAAATTACGTGTTCCAACATATTCCTTATTCCAGCATTTTCCACAAATTCTTGCTGCTGGTCCACATGTCCTGGAAGACACAAGTAAGAAGTTAAGTCATTTTCTCATCGAGGGGTCGACCGGTATGGTTTTTCTAAGGCCAATACAGAAATTAATTTTAAGTAAGCCAGTAGACTGGTGACAGATAATTGGAATCGATATATATGAACATTAAGAAAAAAAATCTTTGTTTCAAACTAACCAGATTTACTTAATACCGTACTTGTGTCCAATTTTGAGGTAATTTGCTTAAACTAAACAAAATTTTTATTTTCTGCTACTTTATACTTTCACTACGCTGCATTTATTTGGCAACTTTCGTTTCACCTTACTTTGCCAATTGAGATTATTCAGTGCTGATTGGCTATTACTCGTGACATCACATGGTGTTGATATCCTGAGAACACAGAGTGGTGACCAGGATGCTGCATCAGAGCCAAAGTCCTGCATTTTTTACTTTATTTATTTTTGTGGCAGTCGGACACAAAAACCACCAATGACAATAAACGGAAAAATGATCACTCCCCGCCCCGATAATCAGCCAGACTATTATCTCACCCTGTTACCTGCAGTCAGACTTCTTTTTGAAACCAGTAGATTCGACTCCTGCTGGTCATCAGAGGGAATGCAGATTTAAAGCCAGTCAGTGAGCGGAACACAGCTCATTGCTTAGAACAACAGCTGGATTTGTTCACAGTATCAGAAATCCCATTTCTCTCCTACCCCAGGTGGAAAAGCTGATTTAGTTTGGGGGGTGTGTGTGTGTGTGAGTGTGTGAGAGAGATACCTTTGAGACAGGTGTATCACTGCTTTCAAGCTTGTGTGTAATATGAAGCTGATGGATTATGTGTGCGTGCGTTTGTGTTTGCCATCCCCTGTCTTCATGGCGTGGCTGAGATAAACCAAGCATCACAACACACACACACACACACACACACACACACACACACACACACACACACACACACACAATTTGACATTAAATGATTTTGATTTAGCCTGTGTTTTAAGGGACAACATATCTGATGCGTCACTCTGTCCTGATACTAATTTTGCCATTTTTATTCACAAACACAACACAATGGAACGTCGACACATGTGAATTGGAACTTGGATTATTGGTTTATTCTGCTGTCTGAGACCTTTCTGGCTTCTTTTATGAATAGATAAACGGTTTAAAAGAAAATACGCTGGCTGTCACAGTTTGAACCAGAATCGTTCAGTACACATGTGGAAGTGAACAAACTGCAGCAGGAACAAGAAAGTTGCAGCAGCTTTCAGCATCCACACCTGCAATTTCTCCAGAAATTCCGTTTAAAAAGTATTGTTTTGTTCTCAATACCAGAAATCAGGCACGTGTCCGAGTTTCCCCAAAGTTTAGAAGTTACCTGATGCCATCAGCAGAAAGCTGACGTCACTAAATCCTGATATGAACAAAAATTTTGATAAACAAATTTTCAAAATAAACAGCACATTGATTTTCTAAGAAGAGTTGCTGATTTCTTTTCTGTCTATTGATCTGGAGAATAAAGAGTGTGTGTGTGTGTGTGTGTGTGCATGTGTGTGTGTGTGTGTGTGTGTGTGAACTCTCAGACAGATTTTCCAGTGAAAAATGGTTTTGTCTAAATTCCAGTGGTCTCATGTTGCTGCTCAGCTTTCTGTCTATTCTTTGATCCCTCGCTCTTTACTTTCCTCTGGCTCCCACTTGCCCCCTTTCCTATTTCTCTCTCTCTCTCTCTCTCTCTCTCTACTTTGTGTTCTTTCAGTATGTCTCTCACTCCCGCTGGTCCACTTAGTTTCTGTGTTACTTTCCCTTTTTGTCCTCTTTTGTCTTGCTCTTCTCTTCGTGCTTGCTCATTGTTGGATCACTCAGACCAGAGAGATTCCTCTTTTCATTCATTCGGTCTTTTTAAAAACTTTTTTTTTCTTCCTTGCACACACAAATGATGAAAAGGTGTAAGCAGAAGACTTTCCAGACAGATTAAACGCAGTGAGCTCTGATGTGGTGATGGAACGACTAAGTAGAATAGCGTGAAGAAGAGAGAGACGGAGGGTTCAGCTGCTGTCAGAGTTTAGAGAGTTTAAATGTGTTTTTTCTCTTTGATCCTTTGGGGAATGCATCATTAGCTGTCATGCCAGTTATGTAGTTTTTAATTTAAACAGAGAGAGAGTGTGAAACAACAGTGCTGTCACGACTGGGATTCCAAATTGAAGATGGCTCAGAATGGGCTTTCAATATCCATCATCGAAATCAAAAGTGGAATTGTTGATTTTTCCCAGTATTTTATCTCTCCACCTCACTTGTTCAACTAAAAACAATAAAAAAAAAACCCCACAACATTTCTAAGACAACATAGCTAACTTCCAGTCACTCATCCTGTGTGCACAAAGACAGGTTATTATTTGATTACTTTATTGTTTTCAATAGATTCTTTATTGACTTGTTTGTGAAGAGTGTTTACTCTGAACCACTTTGAGAGATCTAACTTTTTACAAACTGAATTTCTGTTTTTGGCTGTTTTTTGGTTTTATTTTTCTATATTTTTGGTGAATATTATTTGAACTTAAAAAAGTCTAACCTGCAACGAGCCACCAGGGTAAAGTCTTTTCTTTGTCCCTGATTTGTTGCGTCGACCTGCTGGAAGGGAGAACTGAGACCAAAGATGTACGGGAGCCTGTAAGGGACAGTGCTGCCATGCACAATCATATATATATCCTCCACCCTGTATATGATATATAGGACACGCACGCACGCACGCACGCACGCACGCACGCACGCACGCACGCGCACACACACACACACACACAGCTTTGTATGAGACAGACTCTAGGAATCGTCTTCTACTGTGCGGCTATCTATTGGATGCCACAACTGATTTATCTCCACTGCTGTGTGTGTGTGTGTGTGTGTGTGTTTGTGTGTGTTTGTGTGTGTGTGTGTGTGTGTGTGTGTGTGAGAAAGATGCTTCCATCATGTTTATGGCTCACATTATGCGATCCTTACTGCTGTGTGTGTGTGTGTGTGTGTGTGTGTGTGTGTTGATTTCAGTTATGGTACAGTATAGGGTAAAGTGTGTATCCATGTTACTGACTCTGTGTGTGTGTGTTTGTGTGTGTTTGTGTGTGTGTGTGTGTGTGTGTAAGTTTACATTAAGCCTATTACCATCATTAGAGGACTTGCCACTTAAGGCTCTGCAGTGCATCCTGGGATTGAATCGAACACTTCACGTCTTCCTCTCCTGCAGCTTCTCATCTTCCATCTTCTTCTTTCTCTTTTAAATGTCCTTTTTTCTCTTTTGTTCTTCCTGTTCTCTTTCATGTCTTACTTTAACCTTTTTTTTTTTTTTTTAGATGTTTTCTATTCTTCCCTCCTCTTCTTTAGCTCTTTTCACTCCAAAAAAATCAAAATTTCAGTCCTGTATTTGCTGAACTCTTCTGGGTTTTGTCCTCCTTAGACTGCTGATTTTGCAAACTTCCTCTCCTACATGACAGCTACAGTTTAGACAGTTTACTTACATTTTTCTTTTACTCATTTGCTTTTAATGTTTCTCTTTATAATCCCTTCCCTCCCTCTCTTCCTCTGTCTTGGTATTTTCCAGCTCTTCTGCTTCTCGTAAAAACCAATCAGGTCGACTTCGGACGGCCAATCAATCAGTGGCAGTGAGTCAACACTGACCAATAGCAGCTGCTGATTCCTATGATGTCAGACACACACAGCCAGCGATGCTCAGCTGATAAATCATTAAGGACTTCTTTAACTCTGTCCTCGTTTTGAAATTTCTCCTCCTTCAATCTGCTTTATGTTCGTGTGTGGAGGAAATCACTTTCAATAAAGTTTTTATTCATTTTCATTTTCCCCAGAAGTAGAATCTTTTTACCTGACAGTGCAATTAAATGTCAGACGATGATGCAGTCAAAGTCAATGCCTGTAAAAGGTGACACAACTTCCTTACATACGTATGTTGGCTAGCTGTGGTAAAATTGTTTGTTATGTACGTGTGCGTCATGATTAACAGGACAAATCTTAGAATTCATTTTAAATAAAAAAAAAAAAAAAAATAGCAGTTTTGATTAGGAACGGAAATTTCAAAGAACTGGGCAAGTTAATGATCAGATATGATGCAACACAACATGCTCGCTTTCCATGATAACAGACTTTATGTATTAGTTACCTGAGACATAATTGCTTGTCAATGTGTGACTGGCAATGACAGGTGGACGCCACACACACCTGTGATGCCAGCTCATTAAACAGATCAAACATCACCAGTACAGTAACTCTACACCTGCCTCATCCTCTACGATGCAGCTTATTAGCATACTTTGTTTGATTCATTAGATTATTAATGGTGATTAAACAATACTGACTTAATCATCACCTCCTCGTCAGGATGAGATTATAATATTTGAACGGTACTTCATATGTAAAAATTGGATTTATCCATTTTTATAATCAGAGGAAATCCTCGCATTTTCCTTTGTGATGATTTGATTGGACGCAGCAGAAAAGCAGTAGA
Source organism: Sparidentex hasta (assembly GCA_030272975.1). NCBI lineage: Eukaryota > Metazoa > Chordata > Actinopteri > Spariformes > Sparidae > Sparidentex > Sparidentex hasta. The sequence continues at coordinate 27,901 of JARJLU010017468.1, forward strand.
TTTCGAAATAAAAGGAGACATATGGCAGAAAAAGGTGTGTGTGTGTGTGTGTGTGTGTGTGTGTGTGTGTGTGTGTGTGTGTGTGTGTGTGTGTGTGTGTGTGTGTGTGTGTGTGTGTGTGTGTGTGTGTGTGCGTGCATGTGCGTGTGTGTGTGCGTGTGTTTGTATCCACAGTCTTAGGGCACAACAGACCTGAAACATCAGGTCTCCCAGCCGGGGGTCTTAATGTGACCTTGTAGCCTATGTCAGTATTGATTATGTAGAGCTGTGTGTGTGTCTGTGTGTGTGTCTGTGTGTGTGTGTGTGTGTGTGTGTGTGTGTGTGTGTGTGTGTGTGTGTGTGTGTGTGTGTGTGTGTGTTTTGTGTACTAGTCCTTATTGGATTGGAAGACATCACACACATCACAATCTGGACTTTGATGCTATCACCCTAAATTTGCACACACTCACATAGCATCTTATTTTTGCCATCTGAAACAGGCTAATGTGAATGATCAATTTGTGATTATTTTTTAATCTGCTGATCATTAACAGATTGATCTTTTGGTGTTCTTTATTGGCTGTCAGCTGTAGTCTGTCACACTGGACAGTAGAGAAAGCTGTACCAGCGTCTGGTCCAAAAGTGGTTCAGTCGACTGCACCGACAAAATGAGATTCAGCTTCTCGACTGATTATTCAAATCAACGACAAATGTAATGTCAGTGTTCTCATGACCGAGCCAAGCAGCGAGAGAGAGATCGCCCCAATGATCTCAGTAGGTAGTGAACTAAATTCATTATGTCTGTTTTGATAAGCACATGCACATACGCATGCACACACACACACACACACACACACACACACACACACACACACACACACACACACAAAAAACACACAGTGGCCTCAGTTGGCCCCTGAAGGCAATATGCTGAGGCGGGGCTGGACAGATGGTTGTATGGTGTGTGGCAGGAGTTCTGGGATGGGATGCCTTGCTTATAATAACCTGCATAATCAATGTGCTGCACACACAGCCGGACAGACAGCTAGTTAATCGTGTGTGTGTGTGTGTGTGTGTGTGTGTGTGTGTGTGTGTGTGTGTGCACTAGATATTTCTGTGATCTGTGTCTGTGTTCTGGTCTATTTATGGATCTCTTGTATTTCTGGGAAATTTCTTGAAACATCTGAAATGATGTTAAATCTAAGGCCTTAGATAGAGTGACTGCAGCTGAATATAATGATTTTTCTTCTGTTTTGAAAACTCCTGTTGTTTCTTAGTGCAGTTGATACGATACAGTAAGATACAATATGATGCACTTAAATGTCGCTGTGGGAGATAAAAGCAAAGAAAAACACACCAACAGTTAAAAAGTGTTTTTGTATGAAGATAAGCCATTCACGCCTTTGTTGATGTGATGATATTATTTCTGTTTAAATTAACATTAAAAGGTTTTGAGCAGACTTAAAGTCATTAGACTTTGTGTGCAACTGATTATTACTGATGTCATGTATAATTTTATGATTATGTTCTTCATTAGTACATCTTAATACATCTTGATTAAATGTTTGGCCTGTGTGAAGTTTTCTTACATTGTGTCTTGTTACCTCTGACTAACTCTCCAAAGAAATTCAATTTACAATCATGTGAATCTGAGAAAGGAAGAAATTCCTCACAATTTAGAAGCTGAAACCTTCTTTTAGAGTTTTGAGAATTTTTAGAGTTATTGCTTGAGATATATTTATCAGTTCTCTCACAGATCCCTTCAGCTCCACAGGCCTTACAGAGAATCTAAGGGCAGAAAAGTAAAGCAGTAAAAAACAATGCAGAGAAGTTTCAAACCTGAGAAGTTCTCTAAATAGAGAGCTGCTCGTTTGGAGTGAGGATGTAAACTGAACCGACCACTGGAGCCTGAAACACAAAGGATTATGGGTAAAGTGAGAGGGATTTTGACATCTGAACCGATTATGTTATTATGAGTTGAAGTTCCCTCAGGCAAGGCACTGAACACCTCCAACTAATCTACTGCAGTGTGTGTGTGTGTGTGTGTGTGTGTGTGTGTGTGTGTGTGTGTGTGTGTGTGTGTGTGTGTGTGTGTGTGTGTGTGTGTGTGTGTGTGCGCGCCCCCTGCTAAGGGACAGTCTGTTATTTGGTCACGCACGCTCTCTCTTCATCCACACCCTCTTCCTCTCCTACTCTTTGCTTCGATTCTCTTATTTTCTTAACTTTCTCTCTCTCTCTCTCTCTCTCTCTCTCTCTCTCTCTCTCTCTATCTCTCTCTCTGTCTCTCTCGCCTTCATTCATGCAGAAGAAAACCACCACCTTCCTCTCCTCTTTTCTCTTCTCTCGCTTTCTCCTCTCCTTCTTCTCATCTATCCATTATTTTATGTTTGGCCACATCCTGCTCTTCAAAAATGACCATCTGTCTCACACACACACACACACACACACACACACACACACACTGGCATGGTCTTTAAACACACCCTCACTGCTTTTCAGATGTGTTGATAATTACTGAAAGTGTGGAGTGTTAAACAAAGAGGAAGTTTGTGCATTTGTTGAGGAATATTTTCAGCAGCAGAATTTCAAATGTCCTAATATCAGGCCGATAATCATCAGATTAATCAGAAGATTAAAATGAAAAATGAAGATCGATAATGAAAGTAATTGTCAGCTGTAGGCCTGACACGGAGTAAAGCAAAGAAAACAGTTTTACATTAATCAAGCTGATGAAAAATGAAAAACAATGAAAACTGTATTGAACACGAAAGAAAAGTCAGGATGAAGAGTGTAAAGCAGGACTCTGCTGAGGCTGGCACTTCAAAGACCCAAATTATAATGGGTGTGGTCGAGATGTGTGTGTGTGTGTGTGTGTGGAGACACTGTGCAAATGAACTTGAAAATAGATTCTGTGCATTTGTGTGTGTGTGTGTGTTGGGACTTGCACATGCATCCATATAAATGTGTCTTTTCTGTAAAATATGTTAAAATATACATTTGAAGTCTGGGCCTTGGGGTTTGTCTCGTTACCATGACAACCTGATGTAGGAGTCGACAGAGACAGAATTCAATCTCTTCTTCTCCCTCTCCTCTTCCTCTTCCTCTCCTCTCCTCTCTGGCGTTTCCTCGTCTTCATCAGTCAGACCTGCTCGGTCTCTCTGCTGTTTGTCTCAGTTGGTGTTTTGGGGATTTCAGAGCTCAGAAAAAATTTACTCCTCTTCTTTCTTCTTCTTTTGTTCCTTTGTTGCTTCTTTGGCCGGCAGCCCACTCTGATGTCTCCATCTCTCCTTTCATCTGTCCCTGTCTCTTTGTCTCTTCCTGTTTATGTCTCTTATTTATCTCCTCCCTCACACACACACACACACACACACACACACACACACACACACACACACACACACACACACACACACACACACACACACACACACACACACACACACACACACACACACACACACACACGTTGCTATAGCTATGAGCGTCTCACAGTGTTGAGTGTGTGAGTGTAGCAGTGGGAGATCCAGGAGCAGGCAGGGCTCTGTGGCCTCACCATGCCCAGAGACACTGAACTCTCCTGGCTACCACAGGGGCGGATCCCCCCGCTGGGTCTGCTGGGTCAGCTAAATGTTTAACAAGGACGGAGGCAGAGAGGGAAGTAAGTGTGTGTGTGTGTGTGTGTGTGTGTGTGTGTGTGTGTGGCAACAATAGCTGCTATACAGTAGAATAAGATAATTGTTTTTTGCAGAGCTGACCTGCTGTCAACCAGCATGCCAGGTGGCAACCAGAGTTAAGATGCATTGCTGCCACCTTCTATGACAAAATAAGAAAGAAGGATGAGGAAACAACTTAAGGTGTAAGATTATAAACACAATATTTTGATATGTTTGTATTAATATTTAATTCTTAAATGTCATGAATATGTCAGTATCAGTATATTGTAACTCCTCTAGATCAAGGTAATGATTATTTTGACTATTAATTGATATTTCTCTTGTGAAAAATGTCCATCACAGTTTCTCACATGTGAGTATCAAGGAAAACAATTAAGCAATTAATCGATTAGTAGTTGCAGCTATATTTGGCGAATAGACACGATCCTGTTCATCTGGCTGTTTTTTATACTTACTTACTTATATGAAAGACAAAAATGTGTTTATGTGCTATTTATTCACAGTAACTCCAGCCTGATTCACATTAAGGTTAGTTTATTGCCTGCTGAACTCTCATATAAACCAGATAAAAACAGCTTAAGCTAGTCTGGCTACTTACATATCTGTCCTGAAACTTGTGGGCATTAGAATTAATGTTTTACTTGATAGCATGAGTAAAGAGATGCAGTGCAGGAGGAGACCGGGATGTCTGTGCTGAGTTTAAACAGCAATGGCATGCACCAATGTGTGTGTATGTGTGTGTCAGAGAGGGTTAATGTATGCACCGATGCTTCCCTGTGTGTCTTCTTCCAGTAAACGTGGCTGCAGAGGCTGACATGGCATTTCCAGGAAGTGCTGACATTTATTGGAAACTATGTTGTGAGATGTGTGTGTGTGTGTGTGTTTGTGTGCATAATGTGAGTCTCTTACATGGAGATGAACATGTACTGTATCTGCCTGCAGTTGTTGGATGTATATATTTTAAATATCATTGATAAGTACATTATAGACAGACGGACATAATGAGTTGACGAGGTCGATGGACAGTAGACAGTCGTGAAGCGCTGCTACATCTCAGCAGCAGTAATGTGTTTTTCCAGTGACTTGAGGGTTTGAAGGCTGCTGCAGAGCTGCTTGTGATGAGGGCACGAGAGAATAGAATATGAACTGATGAGTGATTCTCCATTTTAAGGCTGTGCTAATCAATATTTCTATAGTAAATATGGATCAGATGACTGTAATGTAGAATGCAGGTGGTCAGAATGAGAAACTGAGTAATTACACGATGCTGCAGATTGTTTCGGTTCTTCAGACTTCTTTCACCTTTCTGTCGTGTTTTGTTCTGACCTCCACCAACTTCAGCCTCAGCAGACCAAGATGGCTCCTGATCAAATATTGATCCTTCTACACATTTATTTTTTTCAACCTCAGCTTGCTGCCTGTGTAGCGCTGCTCTCCTTTACACAACCTACAGTACAGCAACAACGTCTCAGGTTGCAGCTCATATCAGCTGTCATTAATTAACCTTAATTCTGGCAGTAAGTTGATAAAGAGCGAAAACAAAACTTGGCCTGTTGTTGGTTTCTGTGGTCATCCGCGACCCGGGATCATTTGTAGAGGAAGAGGCACCAACACTACAGTCAGAGTGTGTCTGTAGTTCCAGCAACGGAAACACTTCAAGGGTCAGTATGTAAGAAAAGAAGACTTTGATGTGAAAAAAAAAGATGGAGACTCCTGCGAGGTGACAGGAGGAAGCAGAGTGTGAAGAGAGAAAGAGGAGAAAGGAGTAGATCATGAGCAAAGTGGACGAGGAGATGAAATGTGTGAGAGTTGTCAGCAGAGAAATGGATGGTCGGCCATGACGGATCTGAGACACGCTGTAATCATCCTGTGTGTGTCTGTGTGTGTGTGTGTCTGTGTATGTGTGTGTATGTGTTGTAATTCCAGGATCATATAAGGTCTCTGACACTGTGATATTTTCTCATCAGTCAGACAGACACACTATACTGTATGTGTGTGTGTCTCTGCACACCATAAACACAGACTGTTTGTTGTTGTTTTGTTGTGAAGTTTTTTGTCAGGTTGTTTTGATGGTTTCATCCTCTCAGAAGTTCTGCAGTCTCTTCTCTTGTCCACAGTTACTAACCTTGGTTACTTTTCATGTCTTGATGTTTCTGTGATTATGATTAGATGATCGGTATGATGATATAAAATGATTTGCTGTCTGACTTGCTGCCTTATGTTGTAATGTGTGACATCATGTCGTGGTAAGTGGTCTGCATTTTTGTAGCACTTTCTCAGTCTGACGACAGCTCGAAGCGCTTTACATTCACACATTCATACACTGATGATAAGTTTGGGGTTCAGTATCTTGCTCAAGGACACTTCGACATGCAGTAAGGGTTGCCGGGATTCCACAGCTGTGTTGTTTCTTTGTCATTGTTCGCACTTGTAGTCCAGTGCAACGTCTCCAAATGTCAATAATATCTATATTTATGTGTATATATTGTATACTGTGTTTTATTATTTGAACTTGAACGTTAGCCAGATTGATTATAGGGGGTCAAATGTCAGGATGAGCGTTAAGTTTAGTGCCTTGCTCAATGACACATTGTCAGGGAGAGATAATTGTGTTGTGTTTAGGGGTGAAGTCTTTGCGAGGTTGGGAAAACCCTCACTTTACTCATCTGGTGCTCATTTTAGAAGGTCAATTAATGTGTGTGTGTGTGCATGTGTGTGTGTGTGTGTGATGTAGCAGACACTGTGTGGGTTTGTTTGATTGCAGGGCTCTGCTGAAACTGACAGCAGTGTCTGAAATATGAGACCTCTGTTGTCACATCCCCTGTGTGTGTGTGTGTGTGTGTGTGTGTGTGTGTGTGTGTGTGTGTGTGTGTGTGTGTGTGTGTGTGTGTGTGTGTGTGTGTGTGTGTGTGTTAGAGATTAAAGATTGACAAAGATTTATAATGTCACGTCAGGCTATTTTTAAAGAAGCGATTTCAGGGGTTAAAGGTTGTTTTAGACTCAGATTCAGTTTCAGGGTGTGTGCTTGTGTTTGGATGACGTGTGTGTCTGTGTGTAGTGTGTGTGTGCACTTGTGTGTGTGTGTGTGTGTGCCTTAGATCAACAGACAACAAAGGGAGTATCACTTCGCTATAAACAATGATTGTTTGTATGTGTGACTGTAAACACACTCCACCTCTGTACTTGTGTGTGACTCGGTGTGTGTTTGTGTGTTTGTGTGTGTGTGTGTGTGTGTGTCTTTGGACCCAGCAGACACAATAAACACTTGTGTGTTTTAGTTTTTCACAGTGCTTCTGTGTGTGTGTGTCTGAGTGTGTGTCTGAAGTCTATGCCATATTTCCCACTTCCTCATGTGACTCACCTTGTAACATCATGCTGTGACATCATCATCCACGGGAGGCAGGGATGGTCAAAAGGCAAACGGAGCCTCTCAGTCTCAGCCAGTCGCTCTCCTCTTTAACTCTCAGTGGAGCCGACAGTTTCTCTTCATACAGAGCGATTAGTTTTCTTTTTGTTTGTGGACTGAAGCTGTAGACATGTTTGTCCACGTCTGCTAAGGTGAGATCTACCTGCTGCCTTGCAGACAGGAGCTCATTGGTTTGGGGTTTTTAAATCTGTGTTTTGTAAATGAGGCTGAATGTGTGAGGCTGAACTCTCACCTTTTTATATTTGCTGAATATCCTTAAAACTGTGTTGAAGCTTGTTTCTGCTCACCATTCTTATACTTCATCATGTAAAGGAAATCATTGTTTGCTGTTTTCTGTTCCCTGATGGAGAATTGTAGTTTTATTTCACATTGTCCTGTTGACTTTGTCACATGTTTTGCCTCCTGCGGGATGAAGAAGCATCGTGTGCGTGATGTCATCACACTCCTGCAGACAGAGCAGCTGCTGATCGAAACTCAGCTTGGTGGGAAGTTTAGCTGACGCTTCGTGAGAGAATCTCCCGTCTGACATTGAGAACTGAGTTTGGTGGTTTTATTTGGTGACTGAAAACACTCTCCTAGCTATTAATGGGAAACTAATGTTACTCATCAGTTTGTTAATCATGTTGAACTGCACGGATCATTTTATGATGAGTTTTCAGTCCTATGGTGGATTTTGGTTTGTTCTGGTCCAAATCAGTGGATGATTTTGTAAATGTTTTCTTGATGACCTGGTTTCTCTTCGCTCTGAAAGCCACTTGGAAACATTCACTTCTCTCACTGGTTAGATGTGTCTGGGCAGGGAGGTAAACAAAGGAGATTCAAACAATTTAACATAATAATACTGCTGCAGTTCACCTATAATTCATCTTTTTTTTTTATTCCTTAAAAGTCACCAGACTGAAGGAAACAGTGTCTCTGCAATGCCAAAATCTCCACTTTGGTTTCAAAATCTTCCCTTTTCTTGAGGTCTGAAGGTTGGCTTGTTGTTGGACCGGATTGAGGTTGGTTGGATTACGTTCCCATCGTAGACTAACCACTCCAGAATTAGTTTGTGACTGGACTTCCTCTTAAGTCTCAGTGTGGTTGTTGTGGTCCGAGTGTGATTGCTGTGTTCAGATCTGTTCAAACAAAGACTGGATGATGCAGGTTTGAAAACGCCCTCACTTCTCAGCTGTTTACTTTAACATGTGGAGTTCCCTCTTATTAAAAGTTTTGTTCTGGTGTGGAAAGACTGGGGGATTCGATCCGGGACAAACAAGGAGAATCTGAGTATTTTAAATGTTTGATTTTACTGAAAGACAGTAGATTTACTGAAAGACAGTAGACCGACTCAGTCATGAGGACACTCAGTAACTTATCCTGGATTTTAGATTTATTTATAACACACATTAGAAACTACATTTAATTGAGGCTTTCAGTGTTGATTTTATTGTGTGTCACATGGTAAATTTGGATGAAAGTGAAATGTGTGACAAAACAGCATTATAATGAAGTACTGTAGCCTTGTATAGATGTCCTGACCTACAAATCTTCTTCACCAGATGTATGAAAAACATGTTTTTTCGGAACAGATCCCAACAATCAAAGTGATTTTAAGTTTTTGCTTTTTGGTCAGCCAAAATGAAAATTGCAATGCAAAACTATTTGTTTCCACTGATTGTGAATGATGTCAAATCGCAATATCTGCAAAACTAATCACACTGTGAATTTGTTACCCTAACATGCTGCCTGGTGATTCGATGAAATGTAGCAGAGCTGTCCTGATACAACAAAGTGCTGTTTCCTCTGCCCAGCATACTTGATACTGCTGAACACACCTACAGGGAACTGATACTGTCAGGACTGTGAAAATGTTCTGACAAATCAAATTCTTAATGGGGATTAATAGATCACTGACGAATCATCATTAGCTGTGTGTGTGTGTGTGTGTGTACGTGTGTGTGTGTGTGTGTGTGTACGTGTGTACGTGTGTGTGTGTGTGCGTGTGTGTGTGTGTGCGTGTGTGTTGACTTCTTCTGTGTAGCTCTGACCCAGATAAGACTCCTCGTGGGTCTCTGCGTCCACTGGAGCATTTAGCAGAGCAGGTTAGCTTGCGTGCATGATGGTGTTGGTTTTGTGTGTGTATGTGTGTGTGTGTGTGTCATTAAAATGCCCCTCTCTGCCTCTCAGCTGTGTGTACATACTCCAGGTTGTAATTACACAACAAAGTGTGTGTATGTGCGTGTGTTTTTGTGTGTACGTCAGATCTTCTGAAGAGGCAGAAAGTTGCTCTTTTCCTCCTCACAGTATTTAAGTCTGAGTCAGTAGACACACACACACACACACACACACACACACACACACACACACACACACACACACACACCATGGTTTAGTCAGCATAGTGTTTGTAGATCAAATAGATTCAGTGAGCAAATGGAAACTCTTAGTTTGTTTCCTTTTATAGCTTTGACTTCTTCCTTGATGATAAATTTGATGATACATTTCTACTGCAGAGGAAAATACCTTTTATTGTTGGTAATTAAATTGTTATTGTTGTTTTTTGGATTTACTGCCTACTAATTATCAAACAATATGTTATACATTTGTATTTGAGGTTGCTTTTTTATGTAGCACATAAAAGGAATAAAAACTAAGATCTGAAAGAAACAAGACAATTAAAAAAAAAAAAAAAACTAATGGGACCTTCAAATAAATAGAATAGAAGATATTAATTACAGATTTTAATTATGAATGCTCAACTATGATTGATTGGTTGATTCCGCTCACCTTGCCTCCTCTGATTGGTGTGTTTCTGTGCAGGAGCAGCCGGCTGCAGCCTAGCTGAAGATGTCTGATAATGGGGAGGTCGAGGACAAGCCCCCAGCTCCGCCCATGAGGAATACCAGCACCATGATTGGCTCCTGCAACAAGGACCCCGCCCCTCTCAACCATGGCTCCAAGCCCCTACCACCAAACCCGGAGGACAAGAAGAAGAAAGACCGCTCGATCCGCTTCATCCTGACCGGAGGAGGCGATAAGAGTGAGTGCTGACATCATAGTTCTGTCCACACACACATGTTGCCTTTGAGCAAAGCACTTTAGCCATGTTGGAACCAGACGTGACATTACTATGTGTCTTGAGCGACCGCTCGTGATTGTGAATCTCATCTCCCCAAAACTGACCATGCTGTATCAATGAGAGCAAACAAAGGTCGCTCAGTGAAGTCGCAGCTCTTCTCTGTTCTGGCGCAGAGTCACTCGCCGTCTCCCGCAAAAGACTCGAGACTCATTTGTTCAGACTTCAGCTCGACTCTGCACAACATGACCCCCAAATTGTGGAAATTTACAATGCTCATATTTTTGTAATTTGTGGAAGAAACCATAAAATCATGCAAGTATAGATTACATTTTGGAATATGGGGGAGACCCCTGTCAGAATATTGAATACCAGAGCATGAACTAATGAACTCAGAAGAGGTGCAGGTTAAGAAAGAAGCAACAAGGAAGTTATCATGTTTTTACTACCAGACGCAGCTCGATCAATAGTCAGCAAAAACATTTAAACCTCCTCAGAGTGTCTGCCTCCACTTCCACAGCCTCCCCCTGTGTATCAGAGCAGCACTGGATGGTTTACATCAGTCTGGCCTTATTGTGTCAGACGCTGCTTTCAGACGCTCTGCAGCAGAATTCAACTCTGTTTTACCTTTTCTGAGCTTCTTTGAAGTCAGTTGAGGAAACTACTGTTTATCTCAACCATTAAAAAGTGCAGAGAGGTGCAGAAATGTGCTGATAGGGAATGAGGAGCAGCGTTAATGTGGCCATGTTAACAGTCGATGTGTGTTGACCGACGTGTTGTCATCATTTTTGTCTTCAGTTTAAAAAATTAGACATGTATGAACACTGAATGCTGTCAGAACAACATGTATTTTAAATTAGTCCAGTGTTCATAAGATACAAACATGTATCACTGAATTTCAGCCATTAATTGGGGAAACAGTATTTCTGCCTCACACACAGACTGCTACAGAAAACAGGCTGTGGTCTTCACAACACAAACAAGGATTCCATGATATGATTCAGATTCAATTATGAGTGCGGTGAGGCCACTGATTTAGAAGGAAAGGCCAGAACATTCAGCAAAGCGTGCAGTGTTTCCAGTGGTGGATATTATATAAATAGAATCATGTTTACTGTGTTATTGTGCTCATGGAGACAGATGAGTTTGACCCTGTTGTGTCAGCACTGGGAGCAGATTCGCTCACTCAGAATCTCTCTCAACACAGCAAATTGTTTCTGTATTATTATCCATACAGTGAGACCATATAGCTGCAGACATACTGCACCTGTACTGAAACTGACAGATAAACACCTGCTGGTGATGCACCTGCTCTTCATTCTGAATCTCAGACTGACTTTAGCAGAGATGTGGACTCGTGTCTTTGTGAGTTGGACTTGAGTCATTTGTGACAGTTTTGAGGGCTTGAACTTGATTTGAGACAAGATGCCAGGAACGACTCCACAGTGTTAATTTTGTTTCTAGTTTAGTATTTCAGTTTTAATGTGGCTGTCTGTATTAAAAGTAGTGTATTAAAGTTACTGTACTGAATGTTAGACTGCAGAAACTTAATGTAAACTTAAAAGTAATAAAGTGACCTGACTTGAAGACTTGCTACAGACTTGGACCAAATTTCTTGAGTTGCATGTCTGGACTTTAGTTAGATTGATAATCTGATGTGATTAATCCATATTGTACTCTGGTGTTGGAGGTTTAACAGCTCTCTTTCTTTACCGTTCGTCCATGAAATATTAAATGTTGAAAATGTCTAGTTTTGTAAAATAATCTGTTAGTCCTAAATTCCTGATAAATGCATTTTCTTCCCTTTGACCGATTTACAATACAACCACTTTGTGTTTACAGATGCACAGATAAAGGAATCAGTGCTGTAACAGTTTCACGTGGCCTACTTTACACAATACACACATGCATGTACTCACACACAGAGTTTAAGCTGCAACAGGCTAGATGTAGTCTTTGTGCTAAGCTAAAAGCTAACCATCTGTTTGCAGGCAGGTGTGAGCGTGGCATCAATCTTCTCATTAAATCAGCTTGAAGATGAATAAAGACGTTTTGAACTTTTGCTTTAAGTTTTTTATTTGTTCATTTTATACTGTGTTTTAGTTTTTTTTACTTCAGTGGTATATTTTCAGTGGTTTTATGATGTTTTGAGGAGGAACAAATGTATCCTAATTTTTGTTGATAAACTACCACACTGTACACTTCCAGGCACACACAGACAGATTACCCATGATGCTTTGTGGGAGGCTGGTGGTCCTGCATCATTGTTAGTCGTCCCAGGAGGCTCTGCTGTCTGTGCCTCTCCGTGGAGTTATGATTTCCCAGAGGATCACCTTGTATCGTTCTCAACATATGGTGTCTCCTCTGTCGTCTGTCTCTTTCTTATTTCTCACACTGTATTTTTCTCTCCATCAACAGTTTCCTCTTCCTCCTTCTACTTCCTGATTTTCTCTGGTTGTTTTCCTCAAGCTTTCCCTCTCCGTCTGCCTCTTCCTCTATCCCTTCTTACAGTTTCTGTCTGGATTAAAGGAATTTTAATGAACCTGGCTTTTTTTGTACCTCCTCTTCAAGGGCGTCTTCCCCAAAAATGTTGCATTTATGATTTTCTGTTACAGTCAGTTTAATTATTGAAACGGTACAGCATCTCAACGACTCCTCTGCAGTCTTTGAGAGCCAAGTTAGGACACTAAAACCTTTAGTTTTTCACTCATAACATTTGTTCTTAAAGGAAATAAATTATCAGATAATCCTGCATGCTTATAGTTGAAACCTAGAATACCCTGAAATATATACAGTATATGTAACAACTCTAATCTGTAAATATATTCAAATTGTGTTTTTTTTGTCTTTCAGCCTACAAGAAGAAGGAGCGTCCTGAGATTTCTCTACCGTCTGATTTTGAACACACCATCCATGTCGGCTTTGATGCCGTCACTGGAGAGTTTACTGTAAGTGTGTGTGTGTGTTTGTTCCCATGTGTGTAGCCACACACTCCTAAATGTACCGAACTGTTTCTGTGGTGTGTATTTGTGTGTCTGGTGTGTTTACATCACTTTTTAATTGCTTACCAGAGGACCTATGGTTACTGTTGCATACAAGTGTTTGTGTGTGTGTGTTTGCGTGTGTGTGTGTGCGTGTCTTTGTACTCTGCAAATGAACCTTTTTAAATAATCACATTGGACAAAGACGCCTTGTTTAGCTGACTCACTTGATCCGCCTGACCAAGCTCTTTTAGCTGGGAGTTAAATTGTGTGTGTGTGTGTGTATGTGTGTGTGTGTGTTGGTGTGAGTGTGCACTCCTTCCTTTTCTGTAATCTGGGACATAGTTCCTGCGGCTCACACACTTCTATATGCAAATAACCATTTGTCATTTTTACTCAGATCAACACAATCTAAATATAATCCAGTGAGTAAACAACAGCAGAGTGGTGAACATTCAACACGAGACACTCAGTGTACGGAGGAAATAATGGTTTAGGAAGAAAGCTGAGACCTGAATAGAGTGGAGGAATGGAGTGATGGACCAGGAAGTGTGTGAGGTGTGTGTGTGTGTGTGTGTGTGTGTGTGTGTGTGTGTGTGAGGTGTGTGTGTGTGAGGTGTGTGTGTGTGTGTGTGTGTGTGTGTGTGTGTGTGTGGAATGGACTGACCCAGACAGATGAGTAGAGAGAGAGAGAGAACACGAGGAGATGTGACCTAGTTTGTGTGACTGAAGTATGAATATGACAAGACTGGCTCGTTAGGCACGCGTGTGTGTGTGTGTGTGTGTAATGTATGTGATGTATGTGGTGTTGTTTTTGTCCGCAAACTTATTGTTCATCAGAAAGCTTTGGAAATGTCTCTTTAATATGGTTCAAAATGAACAATACTAAAAAATACACATAGAATGTATGGAATCTGAAAAGAAGTAAAACTTTGTGTGTGTGTGTGTGTGTGTGTGTGTGTGTGTGTGTGTAGGGCATGCCTGAGCAGTGGGCTCGGCTCCTGCAGACATCCAACATCACCAAACTGGAGCAGAAGAAGAATCCTCAGGCGGTCCTCGACGTTTTAAAGTTCTACGACTCGAAAGAAACGGCCAACAGCCAGAAATACATGAGCTTCACAGGTACACACACACACACACACACACACACACACACACACACACACACACACACACACACACACACACACACACACACACACACACACACACACGCACGCACACACAGCCCTTCTTTTTGTTTTTATTTCTAATTGTGTTTTTCCCTGCAGATAAGAACTCAGATGCCTTCATCTCCTCCACCACAACGGTAAGAAAGCGTTGTGACAACACAAACACAGAATGTGTCTCATGTCCCTCATACAAGTCCACCATCAGCCTCAGTGGGAGTGATCACACATCAGTGGAACAAACTGATAGCAAATTACATCAGAAGCTTTAAAGAGTTATAACAGGAAATCCTCTGAGGTTCTGGACATCCATCTATCAATCCTGCTGAATTACCACAAGTAATTCAGCCCAACATTGTACGCTGGCAGTGACCAGAAAATATTCACATTTATACCCCCCCAAAAAATAAACAGTACTTGAACTGATTATCAAAATAATTGCAGATTAGTTCAATAGTCTAAAACTATTTTAATATTAAATTAATCAATTAATCATTGCAGCTCTAATCAAGACATTTCAGAACACACTCTGGAGGCTAGTTTGAGGATAAACAGGGTCAAGTGGAAATGTTAGAGGAGAGCATGTTGAAGGGAAATGGAGCCTGTCTGTCGTCTGTCAGGGTAACAAGGACTGAAAGGATTAATAAAGTACAGAGGAAGAACTGCAGTGTGAGACGATGAGGAGATTATAAGAAGGAGAACTGGAGATGAAGTTTAATCTACCGTTTGACAAGACAGACCGAGAGCACCAGAGGAGATGTAGTGTCTGAGGAGAGAGGGTGACAGTGGAGGAGAAGTGGAGGAGGCTGAACACGTTGTGGTTTTCCTTCATATAGATATAATTCAATTCAAATATGTCATAGTTAAATCTTTACAAAGCCTTTTTTTGTTGCTTTACAAATTATTTATAAATTGATACATACTTATTTATGTATTTTTTAGCAGTTAATTGTCCGGTAATTAAAGATTAACTTTATTTTATGCCACTACTGAATTTTAACCTTGTTAGGGTTATTGTGGACTTATTTATTTTTAGATATTACATTAAATGAATGTTCTCAGCATGCTAGACACGTTTTCTTATGAATACTAATGATGTCATAAAATGTATTAATGACTATATTTACTTTGCTATTATTAAGCTGTATCGTCTTAATAATGTTAACATTTCTTACAAGGGCCTTATCACCTATTAACACATTACCAGTTATTTTTACTTATATTCTGAAGGTTTTTACAGAGGGATTTGTTCATATATCATTCATGAACTGATTTATAGAACATATTATACTTCACTACGTGGCAAAATTTCATTTCTTTTATGACTGTTGAAAGTCTTTTTTGATTTATGGAGTGATCAAAGGAGATGTTCAGAATTCTCTCGGTAAAAACCTTTGACTCTTATATGTCAACAAAAAGAGAAAAAAGAAAATATTTACATTTCTGTTCTGGACATTAATGCACATGGCAGCATCTCTAACTAGATAAAGCATCATCTCCATATTTAGACGCACAATATCAGGAAACTTGTATGACAAACAGTAACTGTCTTAAAGTAAGCAATCATCTGGAAGGAATTCATGGGAACATGTATTAGTTATACATTTATTCTATTCACCTGTAGTATATACCCCTTAAAAGGATGCAGGTGTTCTGACATGTGTGAGTTCACTCAATTTGATTGGCCGCCACATTTCCAACTCATCTTCAGACTCAGTTGTTGTTCTCGTTTCACAGCAGTGCATTTGTTGTTTGAAAGGTGCCTTTGAACAAACCCACAAAGGTGAGAATAAAGAGAAGAAGGGAAGAGGAAGTGATGATGATGCAGCTCCTAGAGATGCACTCCTCTTCCTCTTCCTCGCTCTCTCTCTCTCTCTCTCTGCATTGTGATTCAGCATCTTTTCCTCCTCTCACCGTCTCCGTGTCTCTGCAGCTTGGCCACCAGCCGAGCGTCAGACTATCAGAGAGAGATAGAGGAGAGAAAAAGAGAGGGATGGAGAGGAGGATGTGTGACTAGTGGCATCAGAAGCCAGACATGACCAGAACTCTCAGACATCAACAGTGATGACGAGAGGAGGGCGAGAGAAGGGAAGGAAAACAGGGTGGAAAGTCAGAGAAGAAGAAGGTTAAACTGAGGGAAAAACGAGCAGAGAAGAAGATCTGGAGACGAGCTGGAGGACTTCTCTGCAGGATGAGATGACGAAGCAGTAGAGGAAGTGGTAGTAACAGTAGAAGGCAATGATGGGTCTGGTATCGCTGTTGGTTCATGTGACGATGAGGTCTCTGAAGCCCCGCCCTCTCTCCCCATGTGACATCATGCAGAGCTCCAAGGCCGTGTCGGAGACGCCTGCCATAGAAACCGTATCCGAGGACGAGGATGAAGATGAGGCTGAGCCGCCGCCGGTGATCGCCCCCCGACCAGAGCACACCAAATCAGTAAGGACACGTTACTATATATACTCAGGGCCAACACTGATAAGATACAACCTCAACCAAACACTCATGTAGTCCAACCATCTCTTAACTCGCCTAATTTACATAACATTAAACTTACTTTGAAGTTGTGCCGATTGGCCCAAAATGCTCAAAGGTCGTCATCATGAAGGCTAAAAAACTGAAATTGTTTGTCACAAAGATGAAATACAAGCTCAAACACACACACGCACACACACACACACACACACACACACACACACACACATACGGTACGTACACACAAACACTACAACTACCCACAACTTAGTGTGGATGAACCGATTATCGCAAAATGATTTCACAAATTATTACAAAACTCAGAACTTCTGATTATTGGCATGCTGGTTGTTGGTTTTTTTGGCAGATTTACAATAAGACATGTTAATTTAGTAAGTATGCCAATTAAAAACCTGAATCTGAAAAGCAACTTGTGCTTTTAATTACTTAATAAATGTAGTGAAGTAAAAAGTTTAATATTTCTCATCAAAACTGGAGTGGAAGTACATGGAACTATCATTCCATAACTAGATATTCTAGATTGTGACACCAAGATTTTCTTTTTTACTGCAGATGTATAGTGTTTATTGTTATCATTGTTTACTTATAATCAGTATCTGTATTGGTTGATCCTTATTACTTAATATGAGGCTGAAATGTCGATACGTCATTGTGTAGTAAAGCTCCTCTATAAATGGAACAACTTACAAAATTAAAGTGTGTTGACTTCAACAATCACTCAAAGGTTGTCCAAAGTCTCATGGATGATTGGTTGACACTTTCACTTATTTACTCTTAAAAACTGAGACAGAGTGCTAAATAAAAATAAAGGTTAAATAAAGGTTAAATAGAAAATAAACAAAAATAATTACTTGTAAAAAACATGAATAGAGAGAAGGCAGCAAGGAGGTGGTGGTGGAGAGGTGGACTGATTCAAGAAAGGTCGCTGCTGGACATGGACACCATAAACCCCAAATCTCTCCACATGTCCAACTCTTCAAACAAACCTTTACTTAATTATGTGCAGCATATACTGTATAATATGATTTAATGTATGATAAGTAGTCGTAACATTAGATATGTCACAGATATTCAATCAGGTACACATGAAAAGACCAGTCTGTCAGCCTAAACATGTCAGGTCAAACATAGTGGAGTGACTGAACATCCTTCCAGCTGCACACGCACATGCTCATGCTCACACGCACACACACACACACACACACACACACACACACACACACACACACACACACACA